>QFFD01002564.1:0-17595 GCA_003314615.1 Pholiota microspora
CCATATTCAGAATTCTTCTTGGCTCGACATCTCATTACTTGATCCAGGTTTGCTATCATCTTTATGCTCTGATTAGAGTCACTGACTTACTCCGCAATTCAGAAATGTTCCGTCCCTGTCATGGTTCGTGTTTTCCTTAGCTTATACCAGGTTTGTTTTTGTCTTCATCACTAATCTACGGAAATTAGGTTGCTCGGCGTCGCCTCAAACGCCCACCCAGGAAAAACGCTCATCTCTCTACACATCGTGCCCATGTCTCCCTCGCAGAGGCAGGTATCGATCGCGTCGCAGCAAAGGTCGATCAGGACGTGCAGGTCATGCGCGACGAGCTCCAAGCAGAAGAAGAACGTCGTGAGGGCGGTTCGAAAGGGGGTTCGAAAGGCAGGGTTGGGTTTGGCAGTGTCCCGGAGGTTGCTGCTGAAGAAGACGAAGGGGAAGACGACAATGATAACGAGGAAGAACCTCTCGGGGTCAAAGTTGCAGGCTAGGTTATATGTAGCATCTGGCTTCCAACCAGCTCTTGCGCTGTTTCTATTGTTTTGAAAAAATCTCGTCCTTCCCCCACTTTAATTAAATGTATATATCATCACCGTACTTCTCTCCCCTCTTAAACGTAGAGTACATGTCTGGATTTTAATGTTCTATTGTTTCCATTGAGTCCACAATTAACTGGACCCTTCACTGCATTTTACTCAGTAGCCAACCTCGTTATTTACAGATACTTCGTTGCTTCATAACATTGATGGTCACAGGAAGCTCAATTTCTGGAATTTGTGATTTTTCATGATACCACATACGAGTACATTAGGGTAGAAGATATACTGCTTTTCAGAGCATGTCTCATATGTCATTCTAAGTAGTCGTATTGTGTGATGGGAAATAGGATGTAGTTTGAAGACGGTCACCCAAGCTCGTGGGGGAAGCCTTTCAGTACAGCGTCTGGTAAGGAAGCGTAGAAGCGGAATAGTGTCCAAGAGGAAGATATGCGAGACGACGGGGGAACGGTGGTAAGTGATCAAGTTGAAAGTTGACTCGGGGAAGATCATCGACGCGCCCATGTACACCCGCTCCGCCGAACAGTCAGAGTCATCTAATCCGTTATCTCAGAAATTAAGACTCAAAGGGAACATATCCCACCAACCTCCTCATTCACAAGGAACGAAGGATCCGCAAGGTTCTTTTCCAACATCGCCGCCTTCTCAAAAGACGAGAAATTCGGAGCCGTGGTCCGGATTGCTCGTTTAAACTTCTCTTGCCCAACGCTGTCGTCGCTGTCGAACCCGTCGGGCATGCCCTCAATTTTCCAGGCAAGATCCTAGGTGAACTTGTGAAGGAGGGTTCAGAATCTCACTGCGTGGGTCCGGTGCAGGCGGTGGGGGAAGGCTCGACGTGCGCGTCTTGCTTGGCACCAGGTCATATTCGCTTTGAGCTCGTTCGAAGAGGATTGCTTCACGCAGAACCAGCCGTTCTCGAGAGGTTCCTTCTCGTCACGGAGGAACGGAAGCCATTCGTTCTCTTCACCAAGTGGAATGCGCTCAGGCTTCGTCAAAACACCTAAGAAGAGCCTTTCATGACTTCGTGGTTTTGGTGTTCAACTTGTGTTCAACACGCCGATTGTGCGACATTACTCCTACACTTGTTCATGTATCAGATATAATATTTTTTGTCAGCTTTGTGTATGGAGCCGTTCTTTTTGAGAGCACTTTTGTGTGCTCAGAGGCCTCCAAGAACGTCCACAGCGAATCAGTAATATCGAGAACAGAACATTTGAAAACGGTCGTTGCATACGTGCACGTTCAAGCCGATCGCAAGCAAGAAACATAGAGCAAACATCGTCAGACAGGAATATTCGCAATCAAATCGATAATGGACCCGGGCCTCATGCAAGTTCGTGGGCGTCGGATGAGTTGACGATAATCAGGAAGCATGCTGCGATCAGTCTCTTCACCTGCCGATGGGAAAGAGGTAGACTTGAGGCGGTAAAGGGCATCCATGGCTGGAGCTTGGAATTGGCAAGTAGCAGATACAGATTGTCAGTTGACATGCTAGTGTGGAGTCGACGGTCGATGAATTGATCAGGCTGAGTGAGTGAAAGAAGAAGACCGAAGTGATCAAGCGATCATTTACAGCTTTATCCCGCCGTCAACATCAACACATAAGTCCTTCTCAATTCTCAGTTTTTTTTTTCAGTTTAGTTTTTTTGTGGCGGCAACCGCAATATACGGCCTGGCAACCAATATTTATAGGACTTGAGCCAAGTCAAAGCAGTTCTGTGGAACTGGCTGAGTATAAAGTTCGGCATGCATGCTGGTGCGCGCGACTGGCTTCAATACATCTTCAGGTTGTTCTTGAGACACTTTGCTGCATTATTATCAAAATTGTTATGCTATATTCTGCGCGATGGGTTCAAAAGAATGTATGCTGACTTTGAAAGTATTCGGACTGATGAAATTGAGCGCGCGGTAATGGTTTCGTGCACAAAAGCGCCCATTGACACAAGACATGCCACAACCTCAAGCTGACCTGTTTTTATCATTAAATACTGCTGCTGTAAGGTATTTATGAGCTTATGCAACATATTTTGACAGCTTATATGAAAAGATCTGAGCGTGCGCTCACGGCCGCGCACGCGCGCGGAGCTTCAAATCGGATCAACGGCTCACTGGCACTAATTAATTGCACCTCTCCGAAAAAAATTGAACTAAGAATTGGGAAGGGCTACTAACCTACCCCCCCACCTGAGCCACCCCACCACATGAGCCAGTTGTGAATATCTCAACATTGTCTGGCTCGTTTGGCTTGGAATCTTGTATACAACCATTAATAGTCACTCTTAATACACTCCAAGTACTTTTTCCCAAAAAAATGAAGGTAGAGAGGTGGTTTACCAGGTGGTGTATAGTCACACTTGCTGATGCTTGCCATTCCGGATCTGTCCACGGCACAACTACGCAGTGATGCGTTGATGACGCCAAGACTTGGCCAAGACTGTCATTAAGTAGAGCATGTCGTGTCGTGTTGCATTGCGTGTAATTAGTGAATTTAAACAATGCCAGCAGTGCTGCGCACTCAAACCGCATAGCTGTGAACACAATGACACAGGTATTTACAAAACCAATTTCTTCATTCAAACTAAAGGAAGAATTCCAGTCACTTGCTCATGCTCTGGAGCTTTCAGAGCTCGGTCCAAAAGACAAACTTGTAATGCGCATCAAGGATCACATTACTAGCCATCCTAATTTAGCATCGAATCTGCGATTTTCTGGACTATTTCTCTAAACCAACCGTCACTGTCAAGTTGTTCCAAATCAGCCTGAGGCATCAACATCTACACCTCCAGCCGTTCGTCACAACAAAATGAACACTTTTTATTCTCCGGGCCCATCAAATCTACCTCAGACTTATTACATACCATCTCAGCTCAATCCCTCAACTCCTGACCCTGGAAATGCCTACCGTCATGCAGACACTTTTTATAGTACAGTGCATCAACCTCAGCCTATGGAATATGGATTATACGAGGCATCTACTTATTCTTATAATTTCTCTCACTAAATCCTTTTTATTTACAGCACTACTTCTACAAGAATCTACTACTAATTCATTCCCAATGCAGGAGTGCGCTCAGGAGACGTGCTCGCTTGTTGGCGTTATCACTGATAAAATCAATGATTAGCCCTGCGGAGTCTGAATCACCACCGTGACACGTATGTGACTGGCTCATGTGGTGGGGTGGCTCAGGTGGGGGGGTAGGTTAGTATAGGCTGACAGAGGTTACTTACAGCTGTTTTCATAATGATAGGCCGGATTTTTTAAAATAGATGTACAGACGGACTTTGAAATTTGGTGTCCGTCAATTGTTTGGTTTATTTGGTAGTGCGCCAATTAGGACAGCTGTATCTGGAGCGCTAGTTGGACTGGACTCATCCTCAATACTGTCTGCAACTTTGTCAAATGATACTACCAGTAAATCTGAGGAAAATAAGAGAAAAATTGCTGCTTGATACGCAGAAATGGCGCAACTACACTCAAAAAAAAAAGTATAAGATGATTCACCTCCAACCTTTTGAAGTCAATATAGCCGTGCACTATCCACAATCTAATGGACCAATGAACTCCCCTCGAGCGTCCGATGCCCTTTGCAGAGATTGGAAATAGTCAGCATTTCCATTGGCATACGGGACACCCCAAGGAGGCCATACGGCTCATCCTATGTTCCCTGTCTTTCCTCCCGGATTGCCACCGACTCAGTTTGTGCCTCAATTCATGCAATCTCATCTCTAATATGCACTGCCAGTGGTGCCCAACCCATACTCCCAGTGTTACGAACACGCACTCTTTTTCCCTTACTTACTCCCTATGTACTATTCTTATCCATGAGTCATCACCTGACTGCCACATGCCACGCGCCCTTGTTCCCTTTCTACTATATATGCTGCGCACCTCGTTCCACTCTAAGACGCAGTCCTTGTTCTTTTCCTTACCTTGTTCCCTTTCTGTACTTATATTCCCATCCTTGTTCTCCTTTTAGTGTACTCTCTAGTATTTAAGACTCAGTCCTAGCATACCTGTTCTTTAGCTAGTTCTTGAGAATCTAACCTCTTCTTACTCTGAACATCACTCGACCTCAACGACTCTGAGTTTACTCATTTGTTGTGCATCTCGAAACTCGAACCAAAGTCCAACTATAGATGTCTTCTATAATTGTCCCTTTATGTTTGTAACAAAAGAACTAGCTTATCACCAACACTGTCCACTGAATAGTTGGACGGAACCCCGAAATCAAAACGTCAGAAAGAACCAGAGGAAGACCCACCTCAAGAGGCTTCCCAGCAAGAACCCCGAAACAAAAACCAAGAGAAGAACTCTGACCCCAGACCTCGACCTCGGCAAAAGCCCAGAGCCTATCCAGAACCCAATCAACTAAAGGACCCACTAAACTAGAAAACCCATTCTCAAGACGAACTAGTCCTATATGAGAAGAACCTAGGAACCTAGGACAAATTGAACCAACCAAAACCGAACCACCAACAGAAAGAAGAAACTCATTCTCTGACAGAGGATTTGACACTGCAAGAAACTCAGACAATGAAGAAGAATTCAACCCCTTTGAAGGAATTCTGCCTGCCAAAGTAACCTCTCTTGACACCATTGAAGCACTTCTACCACCACCACCACCGCCACCACCCAGCTTCACAATGGCAACTCCCGCAGCTGACACAAAAGAACTTAGACTCAACGTACCAGAACAATATGACGGAACCCCGGAAAATTTCAATGAATTTTTAAGAAGCATCATGATCTATCTGGACATCAATGACCATGTCTACAATACTGACAGAAAGAAAGTCTCTTTCGTCCTCTCCTACCTCACTAAGGGAATAGCTAAAACCTGGAGAGAAAACTGGTTTACTACAAATATGACAACGGCCCAGAACAGAACCCTGACCATTGACTATGGAACCTATGGCCAACTCTGCATAGACCTCGAAGAAGAATTTGCACCAACCTACTCCAAAGAAGCAGCCCACAAAGCCCTCAAGAACCTTAGGCAAAAAGACAAGCCTATTGACGAACACAACATTGAGTTCAAAAACCTAGTAGCAATGGCAAAACTCGGAAATGAAACCAAGAGCGTCATCACGCTCTACCAAGAATCCTTGAAGCCAAACCTACTGCTACAAGTCCTTCGAAGGGAAAAGCCCCCCACAACTATCACAGGATGGTATGACATAGCCACCCGAGTTGAAAAAGACTACCTCCGAACCCGGGCCCTTTTCGATCGACTCAAAGGAAAACAGACCAACAAGACCAACACCCCGAACATGAACCAGAAGAGATTCTTCAACCCGCGCTACAGCAGATACCGAAACTCTGGAAACCAGAACCGAAGCGACCCCAATGCTATGGACACCTCCGCAGACCATATCTCAATCAACGCCATGTCCCAAAGCAAATGAGAAAGTCTTATGCACGAAGGAAAATGTTTCCGCTGCAAACAGAGCGGACACCTCGCCAGATTCTGCCCCTCGTGAAGTGGAAATTCCAGAAACCCCGGAAATAACCAGAACAACCGAAACCCCGGGAACTCTAGAAGTTACTGAAGCAACTACCAGAACGAGTACAAACCTCGTCAAAATCAAGAAAACTCCAAGAAGAAACTCACCATCCATGAGGCCGAAATAGCTATTGCTGAACTTGAAGAACAAATGGATGAAGAAGCCAGGAACCACTACCTTGGCGATGAAACCAAGACCTTGAAGGATTTTTAAAAAGGAGAACTGCCTCAACATCAGCCCCTCTCCTTTCTGTAATCACCATTCACTCTATATTAGTAGCTTGTGAGACTGAGAATAAATCTTTTTCCATCTCTCTCTCTATCGCAAGTGAAAATCAGAATCAAACCGTCGAAATGCAAGTGCTGCTGGACACTGGTGCTGGAGAAAAATTTATTGATCAGAATATTGCAAGAACCTTGAAATTGGACACCAAGCCACTAGGCAAACCCATCAAAGTCAGGAACGTAGATAGAACCCTCAATAAAACTGGCACAATTAATAGGTACAAGGAAATCTTCCTCACTATCAATGGACAGACAAAGAAACATCAACTCTTAATCACTAGTCTTGGAAGTCAAAGAATTATCCTTGGACTCCTCTGGTTTGAAGAAGAGAATCCAAATATTGATTGGGAATTATGGACCCTCCAATGGCAAAAAGAAATGGACAGATTTGATACCACGGACATCCCCAAAACTGAGGAACAGTTCGACCCATATCTCTCAGTCAACACAGCGGAAACCATGACCACGGAACAAGAACAGGACATCTGGATCAATGCAAAAATCATGGCTTCCCAAACCCTCTCTCTTAAACATGACGAGAAAAAGGAGAAGAAGTCAATCAAAGATATGATTCCCAAGGAATACCATGACTTCCTCGACATTTTCAGTGAACAAATGGCAGATTGTATGCCAGAATCACGGAAATGGGACCATGAAATCAAACTCAAAGAAGATTTTTCCCCAAAAGTCCACAAGGTCTACCAACTCAGTCAACTGGAACGCGAAGCACTGGACACCTTCCTCAATGACAATCTACAGAAAGGGTACATCAGACTATCCAAATCCCCGATGGCATCCCCATTCTTCTTTATAGCCAAGAAAGACAGAAAACTAAGGCCATGTCAAGATTATTGGTACCTCAACAGCAGAACAATCAAGAACGCTTACCCATTACCACTGATTAGATTGTTACTGAAACAACTAAATGGTGCCAAATACTTCACCAAACTGGACATCCACTGGGGCTATAACAACATTAGGATCAAGGAAGGACACCAATAGAAAGTGGCATTTATCATGGAAAGAGGACTATTCGAGCCCACAGTTATGTTCTTTGGCCTATGTAATTCACCAGCCACCTTCCAGGCCATGATGGACAATATTTTCAATGACATGCTCCGAGAAGGCCACAAGTTCCTGATCATCTACATGGATGACATCCTGATCTACTCAGACAGTCTCAAAACCCTACGAGAACTGACAAAACAGGTGCTCCAACACCTTCGAGAAAACGATCTTTTCCTCAAACCGGAGAAATGTGAATTTGAACAGACGCAAGTATTGTACCTCGGCATGGTCATCAAGGAAGGAAAGATCCAAATGGAATCCGCCAAAGTGACAGGAATATCGGAATGGCCTATACTAAAATTGGTAAAAGAAGTACGATCCTTCTTAGGATTTGGAAACTACTACTGAAAATTCATCCAGAACTACTCAAACAAAGCCAAGGTGTTAAATCAGATGCTACAGAAAGACAAGACCTTCGAATGGACCCCAGAAGCGGAACATGCTTTCAGGAACCTCAAGAAGAAATTCATGGAAGAACCCGTCCTAAGGATGCTAGACACCAACTGCCCATTCCAGATAGAGTGTGATGCATCAAAATACGCATCAGGAGCAGTCCTCTCACAGATCAACAATAATGGAAAATGCCACCTAGTATCCTTCTTATCAAAAAGCTTCAGACCACATGAACAGAACTACGTGATCAAAGAAAGAGAGCTACTTTCCATCATCCGAGCACTCAGAGAATGGAGACACCTGATCCTAGGAGCGAAATCCCCAATGATTATCTTGACAGACCACCAGAACATTGAAAGTTGGCACAAACCACGAGTACTCCGAGGACGCCTAAACCGCTGGTACCAGGAACTTAGCGTCTACAACACAGACACCAGATACATGCCCGGATCTAAAATGGCACTCGCTGACGCACTTTCACGGCAACCGGATCACATGAACGGACCCGACGACATCGAATACCTAAGGATGATCCCAAAGGATTTAATAATCAACTCGGTTGACCTGGAACTACAGAGGGAAATACTGGCAGAAAAGGAACTCAATGGCGGAATCGCAGGAATCATCGAAACACTCAAACACGGAGACCGCCAAACCATTCAAGACATGAAAAACTGGGAAATCGAAGAAGTAAATGGTCAAACAGCAGTATTCTTCAAAGGAAAACTATACATCCCCAAAAACATCGAACTACGACGCAGAATTGTCAGAGACTACCACGACGAACCATCAGCAGGACACCCTGGAGAACAAGCAACTATCAACGCAGTAGCACAATACTATTATTGGCCAAAGATGCGAACATTCATCAGGAATTATGTCCAGGGATGCGCATGCTGCCAGGAGTTCAAAGCCAACCGGTCACCGAGCAAACCCACATTAGTACCGATAAAAGGCCCAACCAGTACCCGATGCTTCGCAAACTGCGCAATGGACCTGATTACAGACCTCCAACCAAGCAACGGAAAGGACTGTATTCTATCCGTGGTGGACCACGGACTTACAAAGGGGGTGATACTCATCCCTACGACAAAAACGGCAGACCACCGCGAAATCGCAAAACTCCTCCATGACAACCTTTACAAGCGATTTGGACTTCACGACAGCATGATTTCAGACAGGGACCCCCGATTTACAGCCAGACTAGCCCAGGAATACAACAAACTCATCAAAGTACACCCCAAATTCTCGACGGCTTTTCACCCACAAACAGATGGAACCACAGAACGCTTCAACCAGGAAATCGAAGTCTACCTCTCCATCTTCTGCCAGAACAACCCAAACACATGGAGCGACAAACTCTCCACTGCAGAATTTGTTCACAACAACTGAAGGCACTCAGAAAGGAAACACACCCCATTTGAACTCATGTTTGGGTACTCGCCAAAAGCCCTTCCCACCGCTTTCGAATGAACAAATGCTTCTGAAGTAGAAGAAAGGCTCAAAGGACTAGAACAAGACCGATAAGAAGCCCTCGCTGCACATGAGTTTGCCAGACAGAAGATGATCAAATGGTCAGAACACGCCTACAAACCACTTAAGGAAGGTCAGCAGGTACTCCTGGACACACGAAACCTCAAGGTACTCTACCCAGCAAGGAAATTCAGACCCAGACAAGAAGGACCTTTTACGATCAAAGAAGTATTAGGGAAGGTCACCTACCGCCTGAACCTCCCACCGAAGTAGAAAAATATGCACAACATATTCCATGCCAAACTCCTCTCCCCATACACAGAAACTGAAGCCCATGGACCGGACTTTAAAAGACCTCCCCCAGACATCATTGACGGTGAAGAAGAACACGAAGTAGAAGTGATTGTAAACCACTAGACCATCAGACCATGAACCAGAAGATGCCGAGAATACCTAGTATGCTAGAAAGGATATCCCGATTTGGAGAACACGTAGCAGTCTTTGTCATCACTCAAGAACGCTAGAACCATCCTTGACATGTATCATCAAGAACACACTTTGCCTCGCCTTGTTCTATAACCGGAAATTACTCTTCCTTTCCCAGCTTATCATGCCAAACACCGAGTATACCAATTTAGAACAATTCGCTGATCTCCTCACCACCATCCCCATCAACCTCAAGTG
Source organism: Pholiota microspora (assembly GCA_003314615.1). Lineage (NCBI taxonomy): Eukaryota > Fungi > Basidiomycota > Agaricomycetes > Agaricales > Strophariaceae > Pholiota > Pholiota microspora. Next base: position 9,962 of record QFFD01002564.1, read on the forward strand.
AAGAGGATCCGAACCAATCATATACACCACAGACCACCCCAGCAACCTAAAATTACCCAACACAACCTCACCCGCAGCAGCTATCTCGCTAGAACTGAGCTACCGATACACGGCCTTCCTATTTAGGCAGAAAGGAAGAGAAGAAGATGCACTCGCCTGGGAAAAAGATGCAGACCTTATCGCAGGAGACTCCACCTGCTACAACATGTTGTGGGCTACAAATCTTCTGGATTCCCTCTGGAAGATAACAGAAAGATATAAAAAGGAAGGCCTCTGGCTCCTTTACTAGTCAGAAACAAACCACCACTTGAATCTACTACAACAACATACCTATCTCCTCTACCAACCCAAATGGCCCCATGCTCAACAATGCCTTGTAGATGCATTCAACCAAGCAGCCACTGCCAATACTCAAAATGGCGCCTCCTCCAAATCTTCCCCAAATACCAATGAATACTACACACCAATTGAACCCACCCCACTTGAACAAGCTAGGATGGAAGCCATCAGACACAACCACCCCAGCATGTCCACAGAAGGACGTTATCCTCCACAAACCCCCTCTACCACCACTGCAGTCTCGAGTACTAAATCTAACACATCCAGCCATTCTGCTCCCACCATACTTGTCCCAGACTCCCTAGCAAACCCACTCCCTTCTTTAGGAGATGGAATCAGAGAGCTCCTATACCCTCTGGTACTACAGGAAGACTTCCCCCTTCCTTTCGAAATCTTTGAACAATACATCCGCACCAAAGAAAGAACCAAAGAGCTCATTCGGACGGTAGAGCTCAAACCTAAAGAAATGGTCGACCACATCAATCTCATCAAGAACAACCTTGTCATGGCCAAACAATTACATGCCAAAGCAGACATCCTAGTTATCTCTGCCTGAAACTGGTATACCCACTTCAATACCAAACAGTTCCACGAAGCCACCACCAAATTCTTTAACCAGCCCCCACTGCCTGACCATCATGGCAGCATTGCAATCTGGCTCCCCTATTTTCTGGCCGGAGCCTGAGAGAGACCCATTGCAGTCGAAAAGAAGACTGTACACTTCAACTCCCTTCCCCCAAAACCACTGGGCCCTCAGTGCCCCACACCTGGACCATCCACTTGTTGCCCCATGCCAGCTCCCTCCGGAAAAGGGAAGCAACCCATCCAGTACTGCTGCTATTAATGTAGAGACCCCAGCCATTTCAAAACCTATTGCCCCCTATATCACTGCAGTACCTGCGGAAAAAGCAAACCCAGTCACTTCCAGAGAAACTGCCCAGACACTCACAACCACTACCCAGAAAAGCAGTACCAACATGCCAACAACAATGATTACTATGATGCTGCATCCCAGAAGCCGAAAGCAACATGTGCAAAGAACCTTGTTTCTGAAGCCAGGAGTTTTCAATCTTGTGAAGGGTGTAATATTATGAACCCTATCTTTTTCCCCTTTACTCCTTTTACTCCCGACCACGTGTACTGTACCTGTCGAGAAAACACCATCTGACTCCCACATGCTGCATGCCCTTGTTCCCTTTTTACTATATATGCTGCACACCTTGTTCTACTCTAGGATGAAGCCTTTGTTCTCTCTTTTACCTTGTTCTACTCATGTACTCATATTTCCATCCTTGTTCCCCTTTTAGTGTACTCTTTAATATTTAAGACTCAGTTCTAGCATACTTGTTCTTTAGCTAGTTCTTGAGAATCTAACTTTTTTTACTCTGAACATCACTCAACCTCAATGACTCTGAGTTTACTCATTTGTTGTGTGTCTCAAACCTTGAACCAAAGTCCAACTATAGACCTCTTCTATAATTGTCCCTTTGTGTTTGTAACACAGAGTACATACTCTTGGCTCTAGCATGTTATTGCCAAACCAGTGTCTGAGCTTCTAAAAACAGACTTCAGAGACAGGATTTTTGGAAAATAATAGTGACATACATTCAATCTGTCTGTAATCCAATCTGCCTCTACTGGGTAAAATTTAGGTGGATTTGGTGTCTTGCCATTTTTGTCAGGGAAAACTCAGGCACATTCATCTAGTTCGGATTGCTGGATAGGCCACTGTACAAAGAAATCTCAATTAATACTATTCCAGAAGTTACTCATAGTCCATCAGTAATCTTTGATGTCCTAAGCACAAACATAATCCTCCCGGCGACCTGCTAGATACTTGTACTGCCCCAGAGTTGTCCATGGAATACCAGGCATTCTAGACATATATATTAGCAATATAAACACACTCATAATTTTGAGCTTACCTTGTAAATGCTTATTTGTCTAACCTTGAGTTTACTCCATTCAACTTAACTTGCTAAAGAATTGTTACATAATATATAATGGCAGTATTCTCCAATCAACTGTACAGTTTATCAGTTTCCCCATATAACCATTTTGTCTCAGCTGCAACCCAATTTACCCAGCCCAAAAACACAATAATTATATTGGCACAAAGGTTTATTATTACTTCCAAAACACTTGGCAATATTATTGAAGCCCTCTGCACTTTGGCACTTGGTTTGTGTTACTTTGATGATTCTCCTATTCAGTCCAATACATCTCCTACTCGCCCTGTGACATCCCAGAACAATGGTAAGCTGTTCTCAAGCCCATATTGACTTCTCTAATACTTTGCTTTCTTTGCCAGACACTAGAGGCAATAATCAAGTTACCCATGGGGCCGAAGGAGGTCAGTACTTGATCTTTTGATGATCAAGACCTGACTAATTGGTCTTCAGTGATCCCCAGCAATTAGATTTCCCCTGATATTCAATGGGAGATTGTTCCTAGTGCACTTACTGCACCCACCAACCAAGGAGTTGTCTCAAGTACACCAACCCAGGCTGAGGGCATGAGTGCTGCCTCTGTGCAAGGTGGAAATGCCTCTGGTACTAAGGCATACATAGCATTTCACTATTCTAACTGTGGTCATGTCAACTACACAAATGGAACCAGTGGTCCCTCTGAGCACTGCTATGTCATGACTATAGGAACTCGGGTTGGAATTTTCAGCACTCTATAAGTATTCCAGAGTCATTCCCCAGAAGTCCCTTTAGCTAATGTATTGTAGTATGGAATTCCAGTCCTATATAAGCGGTGTCAGCGGGTCCTGCTCTCACTGCTATCCAACTCCACAAGCTGCTGACCAAGCTTTTGTGCAAGCCCTTGCTAATAGATTCATTTGTATAGTGGATGTCTATGGCACAGTTTATAGGACTGTCAGGCTAGGCAAAAACTACTAGTTCTACACATATATAGTTGATGCAACTTGCTCTCTGTATTACAATGTCATGTTTATGTGTAATAGTGCTAAATCTATATCTCTGTCACTATATGTTGCCCTCTACATCTGATATAAAAGCTCCTTTGCAATGAACTTAGCATGAAATTCAGAAAGCATAGAATCTGAGATATCCCAAAGAATCTCATCAAGTGCTTGTTGTACTTGCCAGACTAGTTTAATTTGATCCCCAATATTCTGACATTCAGGTATTATACCAGCAATTTGGAGGACTTTATTCTCATAATCTGTGAGTGAATTCTGTATTTCACCAAATTCTTTTGCATATTTTGTAAGGGTGAGTGCATTTGGATCAAGGGTGAGGCAATAGTCATCAACAAGACCATCCAGGAACTGAGATTTTTTGAAAGGAACAAGTGCTTTGTAGCGCATTCCCAATTGTTTTGCTTTCAAAACCACAATGGCAAGAGGATCTTCAGCTCCCTGGATATCCTCTTGACTGATGAGGTCTTCTTTCCTATGGAGAATAATAAGAGAAATGTATATAAATTTTGAATCAGAGCCTTACTATTGTACTTTTTTTTGCAGATATGCATTTTGTTGCCATTTGTTAATTTTGTGACTGTTTCTGAAGGGAGTATATATTTGTGTACCAAATGAATATAGCAGAGCACAGACTACATACTTCTTGTAATGGCAGTTGCTTTTTTCACAGTTCTGTAAGAGTTTCTCTTCTGGAGTGTTGTAGATTTGTTGGTGCCCCATAATGGTCCATATCTAAGCCTTATAATTTGAAATTGTCTATATGCTACTCATCTGCATCATCTGACTTTTATTTTTGCCTCTATAAATTAGGTCTCAAATATATATGTATCAAAAGCTATTGATTCCCTCTATCCAGATATGTAAAAATTAGAATATTAGTGTATGAACAACAAGTACTATAGGATGTTTTCTTCACCCTTAGATAGGTCTGCCTTGATTATCAATCACTGGAAGAAGCCTTTGACTTCAATTTTCCCTTGCCTCTTGCCTTCACTCTACTACTAGCATAGGCTCTATTCATCATGGTATGTATAACAGTGCTTGTAATATTACACTGGCTAATTTTCAACCTTATGGTAGATGTCAAATGATAACTCAGTCTCCAAGTACAAGTTCATCCTTTGAATGGGTCCCTACTTCAACCAGGTACGTGCTAATCAAGAGGAAATGGAATTTTTTGATGCTATATTTTACCAGCATGTTGAAAGATTCCCTGTCAATCCCAAAGATTACACTAACTATAAGTGTATGAAGCATGCTCTAGCTGTTAAATGCCGAGTAAGTCTTTATTGCTATTAACTCTGTAACACCCATCACCTAAGTCAAATTACAGAAACTAATTGCCAATATTAAGTCCTGGTCTAGGCTTGCAGGCATGGCTGATAAGCTGTAGTAGGAGCACTTGGGCATTACTAAGAATGAGCAAAGCCAGGACAATGTGACCAATGAAGGTGATGCTTCCAATACCAATAAATCCTTGAAATCAACTGACGAAGGTGAATCAGTATGTACAATAATATAGCTCTGTTATATTTAGTCAGCTAACTCTATATGCAAGGATGACAGTACCAGAAGCAATGATGAAGGCAGTGTGAACAGTGATTACAACAAGCAGACTATTCATAGCACTGGTAGCAGCAAAAATAATGCTATCAATGTGGTGAGTATCCTACTTGATTATAATACTAGTGCTTAGCTCTATACTAATGCTTTTAATAGGATTTGTTGAATACTCCACCCAAGAAAATTTGCAAATGTGAGGGAGATAGCTCTTCCAGCCCCATCAATATAGATAAATGCAAGCGTGTCACCAATACTTGTGCTGGGACTACTAGAATCTGCCCCTGCCCCTGATCTCAATCCAAGTATTACGCATCATTAACTGATGAGGAGAAGATAGTAGGTGGCAACATAGCTTAACATATACTTCTCAAATTCAACAAAGAAATCTAGATTGCGGTTAGTAGAAATATAGTCCATGCATTGCTCCTTCAAATTCTATTTGGCCCTCAGGTTTTTTGCTACATTTGTAAAATGGCTTGCTGTTACGAACACGTACTCTTTTTCCTTTCTTACCACCCCATGTACTATTCTTATCCATGAGTCATCACCTGACTGCCACATGCCACGCGTCCTTGTTCCCTTTTCTACTATATATGCTGTGCCCCTTGTTCCACTCTAGGACGCGGTCCTTGTTCTTTCCTCACCTTGTTCCCTTCCTGTACTTATATTCCCATCCTTGTTCCCCTTTCAGTGTACTCTCTAGTATTTAAGACTCAGCCCTAGCATACCTATTCTTTAGCTAGTTCTTGAGAATCTAATCCCTTCTTACTCTGAACATTGCTCGACCTCAACGACTCTGAGTTTACTCATTCGTTGTGCGTCTCGAAACTCGAACCGAAGTCCAACTATAGACGTCTTCTATAATTGTCCCTTCGTGTTCGTAACACTTGCTGTGCAGAATATAAATGTATACATCCTTATATTACTCTAGTTACTTTCCCCACCAAGTTCTACACTAAATGGGCCATGGTAGAGGGAAACAGCAAAGCATCATTGCCATCAATTGGCTACCCAGCAGTCTTGTTACAAATGCAAAGAGACAATTATAGAAGATGTCTATAGTTGGACTTTGGTTCGAGTTTCGAGATGCACAACAAATGAGTAAACTCAGAGTCGTTGAGGTCGAGCAAGGTTCAGAGGAAAAGAGGTTAGATTCTCAAGAACTAGCTAAAGAACAAGTATGCTAGGGCTGAGTCTTAAATACTAGAGAGTACATTGAAAGGGGAACAAGGATGGGAATATAAGTACAGAGGTGGAACAAGGTAAAGAAGGGAACAAGGACTGTGTCCTGAAGTAGAACAAGGTGCGCAGCATATATAGTAAAAGGGAACAAAGGGCACACCACATGTGGTAGTCAGGTGATGACTCATGGATAAGAATAGTACATAGGGGAGTAGGTAGGGGAAAAAGAGTGCATGTTCGTAACAAGTCTTCCCCAACAAGTTTCAGCAGTACAACTACTAATGTCTTCCACACTACCTCCTGGCTTTGATATTCATCTTCATAGGTCCTATGATATGACAAGTCCCTCTGAATGTTTATTTATCTCTGTCCCTATTTCCGCTGGTAATAGAAGTCAATCTGAATACTATTCAAGCATGCTATCCACTAAGAATCCTCTGAGTCTAGACAAGCCATTGACTGGTCAACCAGACAATGAGATAGTATTCAAGCAAGGAGATGACAATGACTGTCTCCTTGAATTAGAGGGTCTTGGTCACCTTGCAATATCTACTAATTCAGTTATAAGACCAGGTCAATCAGAGCCTGTACCAAAGCAAAGGTGAACTCAAGTGGTCAGTTTACTACCCAATTTCAATGACACTAGTGACTCACACATAGTAAGTAGGACCATCTGCTACTTCTTTGGATCCTACACATCAATTCCTACATCAAAGAATTTCTGCATTTCGAAGGCCTCGGGAATGCTAACAATATTCATACATGTTCTAGACTAGAATGTGTATGTATGGAAGCCAAATATCAGTGTCGCGACTGTCACCACTCTGTCCTTCTTTGTAAAATGTTCATGGTTGAGGCACATCAGATCCATCCTTATCATAGAATCGAGGTAAACCTAATTGTCTATTCTACTATATTTTGTATTAATAGTGTTGTTTGTTTCTAGGCATAGAATGGAAATTTCTTCGAGTGCATTACTCTGATGTAAACGAGGCTGAGGAGGCTGGTATCTATATAATTGGAGACTGGATAATGGAATATGTAGCTAAGAAAGGAAATAAAGAGAATATAAAATGAATGTGAAATGAAAGAGAGATGGGGTAATTGGAAAAGGGAATCAGGGGCTGGGATTGGAGATGTCATCATAACATGGTTGTTTCTCAAAGTTGTGGAATATGTGTTGCATTTACAATGCCTTTGGGCTAAGCGCTGAGATATAATAGGATGAACAGGAGATTTTATCTTATCTTATCAGTCACATGTTACGCGTGATTGCTGGATTGAGTGCGAAAGCCGACATTGCTTGAGATCAGGATTTCTTGCGTTAGAGAAAATGTCATCCAACAAAGTTTCAAGGAGACATGAAGAGTACCTATCCCTATTGGTAGGAGCTTATTTTATGCATGTACGACAGGCAGTTATGATAATCAAAGTGAATTACGTTTGTGATGTGACATTCTTTGTTTACCTCCCGGACATTTGTGACAGAGACCTTGCTCTGCAAGGTAATTACAGGTTAGCAGGTTTAGAGGCTGGCACCGTCCCGAAGAGCTCTTGCAAGAAAGCCTCGCTATTAGGAGGACGTCCAAGGAAATCCTAG
>QFFD01002572.1:0-10816 GCA_003314615.1 Pholiota microspora
GGCACTAACACGCGGGAAGCGAGACCATCAAGTTCTCTCCCTCAGACTGGTGGCTTGTGAAGTCGCATTTACACTGCTGTCAAGGCACCTCGATGTCAATTGAAGCATGACAGGGACCAATAGATAGAGCAAGGAAAGGTATGTTTCCCTGGATGTGGACCAGTGGTCCTGCCGACTCCTGGGTGTCTCTAACCGACCCCTCACCAGCGTGTATTAGCATAAATGCTAAGCACAATGTTCTACCGTGGTGTCAGCCCTTCACAATCCATAAATATAATGAAATTGAAAAAAATCTTTGCGCAAGAAAAAGTGTTCGCGCAAGAAAAATGTTTTCGCGCGAAATTAAAATGTTTGCGCAAAAAGCAAAAGTGTTCGCGCGAAAACCAAATGTTTTCGCGCAAACATTTACTAACCTAGAAATGTTCGCGCATCAATAATTGGCCTAAATATGTTTGCGCGGCACCCAAAAACAAAAATGTTTTCGCGCGATAATTATGCGCCATTTTGACCGCCATAACATTTTGTTTTAGCGCGAAGACATTTGTAAATTTTCGCGCGAACACATTTTCTTGTGCGAACAATTTTTATAAGTCACTATGAAAACTTGAGTACTTACTATAATATTAATGGGATCACTATATCATAATAGTTCCGATGACATGCACCTTGGACCACCGACCACGTCCTTTGGAACTGTAGTCCCTGCTCGTCCTCGTCGCCGTAGGTAAGTAGTCCACGTGTGCGGAATTTGCGTGGGGTACGGCGAGGTAGGTATTAGGGACCTCCGGTACTCATCTAAGTCTTCAACTCTTTCTCCTCGCCAGTGCAGTTTCGAATCGCGATTGACAAGCACGGCTACTACAAGAGGGTATACTACATCCTAGCATTGTTGTTTCCAGCCTCACCCTGCCAATGCGCATTTCAATTTCGAGGCTCCCGGAACCTGTTGCCACTCTGTCCTGCATGTCATAACATATGCAGCAGCAGATGATATACCTGTTTCTGTTGCGTTTTCGAAGTGGTACATGCAAGTGTATCAGAGTCAGAAGACACATATGTGCCTGTCTAGTATCTATACGCATCTGTGCGCCCCCGGCCCCATAGGCTGACTTGTTGTTAGTTATGAAGAAGATAGCTAGTTACAGCAAACGGAACAACGTCAGCACGTATCTAGAGCAGGAGTGTGGCAACTTACTGCTAGGAGCTCAACGTTGAAGGTGGCAAGCAGTGCGTTTTGGAGGCGGGATGTGTAGGAGATCATGGATGCGTGCAGTTGGAGGGTGCGTTTTTAGCAACGATACTGTAGAGGTAAGAGGTACTTAAGCGAGGAAACCCGCCGTATGACGAGAATCTGTAACGAGCGAGAGCATCGTCGAGAGCGTCAACACCTGTCCAGTACTGTACGCGACGTTGAGCGAAGGACTGAGTGTGAGCAGCCTAAGAGATTGTCTGTGGACTTGAATTCCAGGTCCTCAAGTCAATATCAGATTATAGTAAGTACTCAAAATTGTTTTCATAGTGACTTATAAAAAATGTTCGCGCAAGAAAATGTGTTCGCGTGAAAATTTACAAATGTTTTCGCGCTAAAACAAAATGTTTGCGCGAAAAACCAAATGTTTTCGCGCGAAAAGACTTGAAAATATTCGCGCATCAATATTTGGCATAAAAATGTTCGCGCGACCCCTAAAACCAAAAATGTTTTCGCGCGATAATTATGCGCCATTTTGACCGCCATAGAAATGTTCGAGAATCAAATGTTTTCGCGCGAAAAGTTTCAGACTTAGAAATGTTCGCGCATCAGAAATCGCGTTAAAAATCTTCGCGCGACCCGAAAAATCAAAAATGTTTTCGCGCAATAATTATGCGCCATTTTGACCGCCATACATGGGAAGATTAAGAGTGGGGGTACGTACAAAATACAAGCAATAAAATGTTACAATAAATGTAGCTAATTAGTCCAAGGTTCATGAAGCTTCTGCAGCTTTGACTCTCTGTTTCGTCATAATCTCATGTGATTGTTTAACATATTCCTCAGATTCCGAACGCTGGAACCTACGTACAGAGGAAGAATTTAATCGACGAGTACCTGAAGAAGCGTTGAAAAACGTACTCGATTTTTTGACCTTTGACGAGCATGTTGGGTTCACGAAGAGCAAAGGGATTTACGTCCGTGTAATGATCCAGGTTGGCGAGACTATGATTTACGAATCTGTGAGTCGTCTCGTCAGACCTCACGGCGTAAATAACATCTAAGAGTTTGGCATCTTGAGGAAGGCGCCAATAATCGATAGCAATTTCTGGTGCCGGTTTGTTGGTCCTATACAGTTGTGCCTGTCAGCGACATATAGAAGTAAAGTGTTGATTATAAAATTACCATTCAGGAATTCTACCAGCCTCCAAGTCGGCAATACAACGTGTACTAAATAAACTAATGTGAATATTGAACGGCCATAAGAATCGTGAACCTACTATGTTGAGACTGCTTCTTCTTCGAGATAACCAACGAATCGATGACAAACTCTAGGTGAAATGAGATACGAGAAAACTGACATGAAACTATGAATATACATTGGCCGGAATAAGACACTTATATGCTCACAGAACAAGTTATAATAAACTCCTTGAGCGCCGAGAATTATGAGACGAAATAGGAGAGACGGTTGTCGGAGCGTCATGAAAGTCCTGGCAAAAGATGTCGAGAATATGAAGTACAAAAGCTTTCAGAAGATAGGACGTACATGAGATGCATTCGCTCATTTTCGGCCTCTTCCAGACATGTGTGGATCCTTTTTCATCCTCAGGGAGTCGAATGACAGGTATTTTGTTGAGCTCACCAGCCACTATCCCGGCGCTTCAAAAAAAATTAGATAGTGATTATGAGTGTCGACATGGGTGTTCTCACCATAAGACGAAGACTTTGAAGATGGCGAATGGTTGCTGCGACCATTCCGGGGCACCCAGCGATGGTCTCCAAGAAAAGAATACGCTGATAGTAGGCGTTTTAGAATTTCAATGGGCGCATTTGGTTGAGACCATACGTCGAGCCATTGCTTCTCGGACAACAGATATCCTGCTTTCCTCAAATCTTCCAAGGACATACCGGGCGAAGGAGGCGTCTCAATGTGATTGTATCCCGACACAAAGTCGAAGATATTTTTTGCGAGCTTTACCATTCCATAAGCGACCTTGTCTCCCACGGTCGCACCTTCTCGATGGAGAACCTAAAAATTCAAGTGAGTTCAAGGATTTTCTTGTCATTTGCCATTGAAAAAATCACCTGAACAGCCTTTATTTCATCTTTAGAGTAGACGGGGTGGAAGAGAACCCAATCACCGCGAACCATATCTGGAGCTTTTGATGCCGGAACGGTACCGTTGTGCTTCACCAGCTTTGAAGTACTCGACTCCAACTTTTCTTCTACAAGCAGGGAGACAATTCAGATTAATAAAATGCAGATGGAAAAATGAATTCACCACGTACGTCTGTGAACAGGACTTGCATCTTTGTGGGATTGCTTCTTGGATAAAGCGTCAAGGTGGACGATTGAAGATGTAGAGATAGCTCTGCAGCTTGCAAAGAAGTTCTGTTGTTCTAAATTTCCAAGGAGGAAAGCTCGGCGCGTAGCGGGTGCTGATACAGATGAAAAAGCGGAGAAAGCGCTAGCTGAGCAAGTCTTCAGGGCAGGAGAGGTCGTGTTAATCAATGTCGTCCTGAGCATGGCAGTCTGGGAGCGAATAGGTAGGAGTCGAGAACTTATGTGAAGCTCATTCCTTCATTCCTTCCGCCTTTTTATATGCAAGCAAAGAGACGAAACAACCTGTGCATAGCACGTTTTCCGATCTTGACCGATCTTGACCACCGAGCATCACGGGAAACTATACTGATCCTTAACACCAATTCAACACCAATAGAGAGTCTAACAGAGCTCTTCAAAAGGTGGTGTTTCAAGGGTTTTACAAGCAGAAAACACTGTAGAGTAGACAAAGAGTAGACACTGTCGGCAAGCGTGAAGGGAGCAGGTGACGAAAATGCTCCCACATAATGCATTCCCATCATGTATAAACCGTGCGAAGTTGTACTTGTCCTTTACGGCCTGCGGTGTACGAGTTTTATTAGGTCTGCGGGCATCAAACCCGATTTTTCTGTATCTCCTAATCCCTCTGTATCTATCATTTATATGTCAAATAAGAGTGACAGGCCTCTCTAGGATCGATACGTATCACTGAGTAATCAATCGATTCCCTGGTGTCCTACTCCTACAGCTACTTAGTAGGGACTTGGCTCATATATACCGTCAATCAGGTATACTTGCACAAGCCTATGAGCTGCAACCATGATTGGCTCTGAAGATATATCAAAAAGAAAAAACAAGGTAACAGAGGAATACACATTCAATGTAAATACAATGGTACAGTACGACTTGGATAGGATAGTTCCGAGACTCGACTTTGGGTAAAATATGTATCAATAGTCGAAACATAAGGTACAAAATACCAGCGACTGAAGAGGTAGTTAGACATCAGCCATGAGGATTTATGGGTCGAGCACTCAGTACTCACTGCTGCAAGTGACAAGATCTGGGCTGGATGCATCACTGCCACATACCATTGTCCCAGCGCGGATTGGTCTGAACTTCTAATAAGTGTTTGGAACCGTCTACCGTTTATGCCTGGCATTTGCCTGCAAAAAATAAATTCGTACAACTCCCCTTGTACAGACGCATGATGAAGCTGGAGAGGATCAGCTTCGATCTTGAACAGCACGGCATATGATTTTATCAAGGCTTGCACGTCCCCGTTTATTGTGCAGTTGGCGAAGCCGTAATCGACTATAACCTTGAGAGACAAATGGGAGATATCTGAGTAGTAATGCAACTGATAGGACAGAATGGCTTTTTTTACATTCCATACGGAGAATGGACTTTTTGGCTGTAAAGCCAGAACCTCCTTGAGATATGGGTACTTGGCTTGAAGCATTCTGTACCTGTTGCTTTTTCGGACCAGCAGGTCGTATAGCTTGGATAATGAATACGAATCGAGGATCTCCTCGAAGCTGCATGAGTCAAACAGCTCGCGGTAGGAAATTGCAAGATCTACAGTACCTTCTATTTTGCTGCATGTGCAGAATCCAAATGGGACATAGGCAGTATGGTGAGGCCCTGTAGTCTCTCCTAACAGAAGCGCAAGCAAGAGATGGGAGCACAGCTGCCTCTCTCTTGAACCCGAGGAAGTGCTCGTTTGTAAGCTTTTTGTGTCTCCTGTATATCTTCCATCTTGTCCGTAGAAATACCGTGAATGGGGTTGTGTCATACTTTTCCTAGAAAGAAATCACAGTTTTGGCATGAGGAAACTGGAGATGCAGGTGTAAGACGTGTCTTTCATACCTTGGTGTAGTATGTGGATTTTGAGCTGTTGCTGGGAGGAGCGTGCTGCCTGCGACCGTGAAGGGCTTGACTTCGAACAGACCGTGAGATATTAATTAAGCGCCCGTGTCACGCGCTGCAGAGCATGGCGTTTCACTGTTTACAGAAATCACACGATGCAACATTTATAGGTCGTCGTAAATCTGCATCATATGCTATCAATTAAATTGATATGTACAGCGTGAAGTTATGAGCTAAGAGAAGAAGAAAAAAAAGTTCCCATAAAATCAATTTAAAGGAGATAGTAGAAAGAGCGCGTTTTGGGCTTTAAGCACGTGCCCGCGGGATTGTGGTACTGGTAATTGAGATGGAAATGGTGGTGGAAGCGGTCATTTTAATGGAAGTGGGAATGAGGGCGATGGGTAATAGCAATGACAATGACAACAGGCGCAATAAGATGTATGGCTACATAACACGAGAACTTCGATTCAGAATTGTTGAATGGAGACAAGGGGCTAGGGAAAATGCTACATGAGGCTGTATGGCTTCTTGAGAAATGGATTGCAACGTGTAAATTGTGGGATTGTGGACTTGGAATGTATGTGTATTAGAAAGACCACAAAGAAATATTCAAGATCATAGGGCAAGGCTCAACGGCGGACGCAGTCACAACACTGGCCTGACAGAATTTTTGGAAGGCGTTTGGAGATAGACGAGACAAACAAGAAAACGTAGGCGCATTCAGGAAGGGATAATGGAAAACAGGAACAGGAGATGCAAGCATGGGACATCATCGCACATGTTCGTTCATTCAATGTGTGACGAACGCGTGGGCCGATGCTCAGAGGTAGAATGATGGATTTGAGCGTGATCTGAGGGCGTAGAGGTGGTGAGTGGGGGATGCGGAATAGAAGAGGGTGGGTGATTGTACCCTGCCGACAGGAATACTGCGGCAGTGGTGAAATGAAGCTGAGGGTCGCATTATATGGACATGAACTGGAGCGGAGAGGATGAAGCTGAAAACTCGAGCCGAGCCAAAGTCAGGTGCGTCTACACTGCTGAACTGGGGCTGCGTAGAGCCTATCCTGACTGGTGCTGAGGGAAGGCAGGAATTCGATCACGACCGTCCGTCTCCAGTCGCTGTATGTGGGAAATCAAGTCGGAGATATGTGCAGGTTAAAAAAAAAGATGTGTAAGTAAAGGGGCAGGGTTAATGCGAGTAGCTAAGCCTTGGTAAAAGAGCAAATGAGGAAGAGCGATCACCGAAAGCGATCACCGAAAGCGATCTACGAAACAGATGCGATTATCGTCTCGTTTAGCGGGAATCATTGTCAGACAGGCAGTGGTCACGCAAAAAAAACCGTCCGCTGCCGGGCGTGCAAAAAAAGATACGAAGAAGAGGAAAAGGCCACGGAGAAAGAGAATATTTGAGTATGCTGCACGTTGGAGTAGTCCTACTCAAACGGCATCCCCCCGATGACTTTGAATAAGATCTCCTTAACCTTCGCCAGCGCGTCGTGTTGCTCCTGGGAAAACAGCTCCACGCGCCCGAACTTCACCCACGCGAGCACGATGTTCAGCGCCTCGTCCGCCTGCTCCGCCGTTGGTGTGCCTTCGCCGACCTGAGCGAGCGGCAGCAGCCCGCCCTCGGGGAGAGCTTGGTAAGTCATACGCGGGGGATTCGTCGTGGGTGGGTTCATGAGATGCTGGTGATGAGAGGGCAATGGCTGATGTGTGTACTGTGTATGCTGGTGATGGGTATCGTACCCGTCCGGGGAGTGCTGGATCGCAGACGGGTCGAGGGCGAGGTGAGATTGATTCGGGGTGTGCACGCCCCCGCCTGGCGGCGACGAGTGATGCAGCGCGGGGTCTAGTACGAGGTGGTGCCCGCCACTCGATGGTCCTGCCATCGGGCTCGACCCGTCCGAGTCCGGCGAGCCCCACTCCTGCTGGTGCCGGTGATTATGATGATACTGCGGCTGGTAGTGCTGCGGCTGTCCTGGATCCTGCGTTGCCTGATACTGCTGCTCCCTGTGGTGTTTGATAGCCAAGGACATGGGGTTGTCTATTTCATCATGCGCCAGGTGCTGTTGCCGGTACTTTTCTGCGTTCGAGTAGGGCACGGGGCGCGTGCCAGGCGGATCGTCGCGGTAGACGATCCCATGGCGCTCAGGGCTGCACCATTCTCCACGGCGGATGTTATGCCGCGCCTTGAAATTCTCGACCCACCCTGCAGAGCCCTTGAAGCGCTCAGTGCCGATCCTGCTGTCGCGGGCGATCTCGAGGGCGCGCGTGCGGATCAGATTATCGGTGATGTTCCTCCCCTCGTCTGACCACTGGCGTAGACTCTTCCGCATGTCGTATTCGATGTCGGGGAACTTGCTGGGCCTAGAGATCACGGTGAATATCAGATCAGTGGGATGAAGATAGATAGGCACGTACCGATGCCTAGACGTCTGCTCGTTCGATTCTGCCTCGGGCGATATGTTCAGCCAGCGGTCCTTTTCCTTGAGGATCTTCGAGATGGTGCTCCGCTCAACGCCGAAGACGGCGCCGATGTCCTCCTGGCGAGAACCGGGGTGGTCACGGTGGTAGAGACAGATTTTCTTGCGATCCGAGTCGCGCAGGCGGTGCTTCGTGTGCTTCTGGGGCGGAGGCGGGTTTAATGGGAGACGAGAAACGGAGCTGGTGGATGCGGAGGGCAAGGGCGATACAGAGGCATGTTCATGGTCATAGCGGTCGTCGAAGTCGGCGTCGCGGTGGTAGTCGAGGACGTTATCGCGATTACGGGAGTCGTGCTCGTCGTTACGGTCATTTCTATCGTCGTCGTCGTCGTCGCTGACGGGGTCGCGAGGTCGGTCGCGACGCATCTCGTTGGGCGAGTAGGTTGAGTACTGGTCCGTGCGGCGCAATGGTGCAGCAGAGGGCGCGGGCGAGGGGTAGGGATGTTGCATAGGGCTAGTATATAGCCAGCCTGGGACAAAAAGAACATTAGCGTCCATCGTGCGCCGCTGCGGGAGGTCTCCCCGCCGTTGGTATATAAAGCGAATGCACTTACCGTGGACGTAGTGCAGAAAGAGCCATTTTGCCAAATCCGGATCAACGCCATCGGCTCCGTCCACCCCAGACCCCTGGGACCTCCTCCCACGTTGTTCCTGCGTGCCACACCGCCTCGCCCTCATCTCCGTGTCCCAGGGCGTCGTCTCCCAAGATTCATTCGTTCTTCCATTCAGAAGACACATCCCCACGTCCCTTATCGTCACCCAACTACCCAACTGCCCTCCCGCGATCACCACTCTCTACCAACCCAAAAACAACCGCAGCCAGGAAGGGCAAAAAGCAAAACGCCACCGATCGTTCACGTTTAGCCCAGTGCAATTCTTAGCTCGACGCCGCCGACAATCGATCGTATGTCTTCCTTCTATCCAGATGTCCACTTCTCTCTTTTTGCATATGGGCCGGTCCTGTCCTAGTCTTCTCTCTGTCTGTCTTCTCTAGCTGTGTCTCCCCTATGTCTTCTCTTCGTCTTCTCTCTGCCTTCTCTACGTCTTCTCTGATCTATCTGATCTATCTACTCCCCGTCCCTGCCTCTCTATCGATCACGTCTGCTCTATCGATCGCGGTCTCTATAAAAAAAATAAGAGCTCATTCAGAGTTCCATGTAGGTCCACAACCGCATTCCGATATTTAATTCCGCTGCCAATTCCATGCGGCTTTGCTTTCTTACTTTGCTTTGGCGATGGTTCGGGGGGCTGTCCACTGCGCTCCTCCTGCTCATTTGCTTTCAAATCTGCTCATGAACTGTCTGTTTGTCTATCGAAGTACTTACTATTCATCTGCGGATTGCAAATACTATGCAGAAGGGCGAACGACTCGGATACTCCTCCATCCCCGACGTCGAACCTTGAAACCTTGAAATGAATCAGCTGAGCTGAGAGTCTACAGCTAAACACCCTCAAACGTTTACGTTCAAATTTAACGCCCAGCGAAGTCACTTGGCTTTGCATGTGCCTTGTCCTACTTGTCCTAGCGCGTCTCGTGGCTCATGGCTCCGCCCCCGAACAACTACCAACCCCAATGTGTCCCCCAAGCTCGCCTTCTGATCCACCAAATGAAAGCTGAAAGCTGCAAATCCAATCATTCTCGTCACACCGCTGCCGCCCACGCGCACGCCCACATCTAAGAAAGAGCGTCCAGAAAATGAAAAATCCTATCACGTCGCCCCATGCGCACGCGCACATCCACAGCTAGGTACCCACTTGCTTATCTCGATCCCGCGAGTAGGCGGTGATGATATCTATCACTCAATGTAATGCCCTGTACATCACGCGCACGCTCATCGGAGTGTCATTAGAGACTGGAGTAACGACATCGTGCTGCGTCCATTATAGTGTGCAAATGTGCTGCATCCATTAAACTTGTGCTTGTGTGCACGAATGAATGCGGGATCGGGAGTGATAATTATCGTGACCCCACCCTAAAATAGCGCCCATCCATTGTCTTGCAATCTGAATCGCCATCGTAAATCAATCGGTAAATGGTAACGCTTGAAGCGTCGTACACACTTCACACAAGGGGTTAACGAGGGTTAACGTCAAGGAAGTACATAACCTACGATTTACTTACCTCTTCCAGTAAATACCTCCGCCGGGTCGCACCCACCTTGTACCCAAGTGCCAAACGTCGCGGAGTGCTAAATCCTGCGAATTGATGGGAATCGATGGCCACTGTCTTTGTTGACGCGTTGACGCGTCTCACTGTTGGAATCATGATCAACGAAATGGTGATTACTGACAGCCACCAGTATCAGTGTCCAGCCTCATTGTTCTCCCTCCCAACCTTGTTCTTGATTCTGTATTGATCTCGCGAAGCCATGAAACCACCAAGAAGTTAACGTGAAGCCACCGTGAAGCCGCGAAGCCGTGCAATTCCCTGGAGCTGGTAACGCGAAGTGCGCACGCCCCGAATCCCGATTACCTGGCATGCCCAAGCAATTTCAGTAAACCGCGACCCGGAACTTGCGCCGTCGTCAACTTAGCTTTCATCGTCTCAACTCGTCAAGTTAGCTTTCGCCAACCTAACTTTCGTGGACAGCCTGACGGACGGGAAGTTGGGTGCCTGTGTTGGTGGGCCACGGCGAGGGGGGAGAGGCGCCGCTAAGTTCTGGCTTCTAAGTTCTAACAGGAGCCAACTCTAAGCTTCGCGTCCCAATCTCGTTCATCAGAATCATCACACCTACTGACCCATCCCGGCGGGCCCTAGTAGTACTGAGCGTCACCAAGTCCAATTTCGTGAGCACCCCACCATCACCATCCCCACCATCATTACCGGTGTGCCCTCCCCATCATCTATCAACTCCCATCTACTTATCATCTATCATCTATGAGCCCACGATTGGTTAGTCGGGTGGAAATTGCCATATCCGCGTTCAAGCTTCGACCGTTTGGGCACATT
>QFFD01002606.1:0-103925 GCA_003314615.1 Pholiota microspora
GGTCATCGTACCCTCCGCGTCCACCACGGCCACGACCCCTTCCACGGCCATCTCCTCTCCCACCGCGTCCGTACCCGCGGCCGCCACGATCACCATCTCGAAATTCATCCAAACGAGCTCGTCGATCGCGTTCATCGATGGCGCGAGTGTCCCCTTCCCGAGCTTTCCGCATCTCCTCTTTCTTTTGTTCGACAAAGGTCCGGGGAACTCCTGTTACATCTTGCTGCGCCTCGAGGAGGAGCTTCCATAGAGCTTCCATGAAGACGGGTGTGTCTTTGGTCAAGAAACCTGTCAAGTTGATTTGCATTTTCTTGGGGTCCGGGTTCTAGAAGCCAGAGTGTAAGGATAGCACAGTTTGCACGGTATAAAAGAGCGTACAGGTTGTGACTCATCTTCCAACAAACCCATCGCGTATTCGACAACTACTTCATCCTCAAACCCAATGAGTTCGACGATCTTTTTGGCAATCCACGGTCTAATGACGTTCAAATTGACTTTCCTCATGTCCACCTATGGTAGATGTTATTGTCAGAGGAGTCACAGCAGTGAGTAGCGTCATCAACACACCTTCTTGTCGAATTCAGCAGGAAATTTCATGCTTTTCAGGAGCTTGAGCTCCTTGTCGGAAAAGCGCCTATCCTGGTCAGCTGAGGTACCTTTGAAAAAGCCTGACAGAAGAGAGTTGAGCTATAGTAAGCGTAGACTACCATAGTAGATGCAGCTTACCAGCGTCTGCCATCGTTAAAGTGAAATTCGAGTAGTAATTCTAAGTTGTGGACAGAGGCAAGTGCTGGCGCCATTCTCGGGTTCAAGTAAAAACCGTGGGAAATAGTCGCTTACCTGGTATGTTCTGGGAATTCTCCTCATCCGACGACTTTCCTCACAAAGTTAGAACGATATGTATGCCTTCTCTGCGCATTCGTATTGGCTCGTGCACGAACATGAGAATGCATATCCGATAAGACAAACTTTCTGTCTCTAATCATTACCTCATCTCCCACACTGCGTGTCGATTTTCAGCTCTCTCACCACTGATACCGGTTTTGCTTCCTTTGACTCGATCAACTAGAATGGCCCCATCGTATCGTCGTCTGCAGCAATATGCAATCGCCATCAGCGTTATCAGCATTTTATACAACGGCGCAGAGGGTGCTGTTTCCATCGGTCTGGGGAGCGAGTCCTCGTCCCGCTCCCTCGTATTTTTCGGCGTGCAGTCGGCGATAGAGGTTATCTCTGCTGTGATCGTGGTATGGAGGTTTTGGAAGGTATCGCCTCCAGGGGAGGAAAAGGGTACAATTCTGGGAGTGCGAGAGCTAAGGTAGGACATCCTAACAATTTGTTTATTGCTCTCTATTGACATTGGCTGTAGGATCGAAAAATATGCGTCTGCGAGCATTGGTGTTCTCCTCATCTTACTTGCTCTTGGGACTGAGATTAGTGCTATCGTCTCTCTGGCCCTTCATCAACATCCAGATTCATCCAACGCCTCCTTGATTGTTTCTGTTTCTGCCCTGGTCCTGATGATCGCCATCTGGTTGCCCAAACGATACCTTGCGCGGGCTCTTGACAGCAGTGTGATGGCAGGCGAGACGACGTGCTCTCTGTCCTGCATCCAGATCACCATCGTCCTGTTCATCGGATCCTTGATTTATAGGCTCTGGTCTGGGGGATGGTGGGTCGACAGTGCCACTTCGATCATCTTGGGGTTCCTTTTCTTATGGGAAGGATATAAGATCATCAAATGGGTCAGGGACCCGACGTTCGATGGCGGATGCTGTAAAGAGTGCCATGTCCCCACGGATGCGGCAGAGCTGGGCGAGTGTTATCGAGACTTGTGCGAATGTTGTGCAGAAAAGAGTGAATGCAAGGATGCGGGAGTGTGTCAATGCAGCAGCGGCGTAGTCGAAGATGTGCGTTTAATCACTCACTCAAATATATTCAGCTGCATTAATTACTTCCCTCATTCAAAGACTACTACAACGTGCTGCTCATCGCAGAATCAAGATGGCTCGAAATGCTGCACACATGAGATCGTCGCAGGCCCTCGGCCTGTTCGCGTGAGTGTCTTATTTCAAATCTCACCGATCTTCTTTCTCACCTCATTCACATCATCCCAATCCCCGATTCCCAGACCGACGTTGGTGGAATCAAGCCGCTTGAAGATAGTAATGAATGTTGCGCTGATGATAATTGCACGAAGGAAATCCCAAGTTGCTCAAAGAGCCCGACTGACTCACCTCCCGCAACTGCTTTGCCGACCCCATCTCCCCCTGACTCATGCTGTGGACATTGTTGAAATCTTTGTGACGAAGGGACACTCGAATTGTGTCCAAGTAGTATTCAGACCTGAATTATATATGGCAACCTAACCATTCACTGTTCTAAATCGAATAAAATGACCCAAGCGAACACTCCGTAGCTAGCGGTCCTTCTGTTGGACTCCATATCTGAGCTCTCCAGAATCAAGAAGACTTCCATGCGGCATAAGTAATTTCAACAGAAAAAGCGCCCAGAATGTCGATAGTCAACTCACGGATATCTCCGAGCCATGTTATTTCCTTTCTTGTCTGTTGACTGCCACCGTGTCTGAGGCTCGTTGAACCTTGTCTTTCCTCTTCCATCGTCTATACCACCTTTTCTCTCATTCGTCCCTTCTAATGGCATCCACAAGAAACGGTGCGCGAAAGCCATATAGCGTAAGTCATTGTGATACTTGCTATGCTCGTATGAGGAGACCAAGCAACCAATATTGACGCCATATGATGCTGCATGCAGCGCCCTCCAGCTCGGGGAGATGGGCAATGGCAGCACGACATGATTCAAACCAGTCCTCGGGGAAGACCGATTGCACCTCGTGCGATGGCGACACCAACAACGCCCCCAGCTGGCATCAACAGCAAGCTCATAGTCTCAAACTTGCACTACGAAATCACTCCAAAGGACCTGATTGTACGTTGAGTTTCATAAGTGCCCAACTTCAATACATCGCTTACTCACGTCTTATCTCTGAAAAGGGCGTATTCGGACAAATAGGCACGCTCGTTCGTGAGCCTCTACTCAGGGTACGACCAGCCACCGAGTTTCACCTGCTATAAGAGAACCAAAGCCAATCTTGCGACTTCTCTATCCTCTTGACATTTATATTCTTCATTGGCCTCAAATTTGCCTAAAATTGCGAATACAAAATCGCAGTACGACCGAAGTGGCCGTTCAATAGGCTCAGCAATCATATTCTTCGAAACGGCGCTCGAGGCGACGCGCGCAAAGAAATTATTCGATGGATATCTAGCCAAGGGTAACTTATCCACTTCCTTCTTTACCGTCTTTCGTTTGCGTATATATATATTTTCTTTTCTCTCCTTCCTCCGCTGCTTAATTACGATTGTTGATGATGTTCTCAATTAGGACAACCTATGTCAATCACCTACGACACCATGCCTCCTCGTGCCCCACGCGGACGACGGGCAACTAGCGCACCCACCACTGCATCCTTGTTGAACAGGATAGAGAAGCCTCCGTTGGCTGAACGTTTGAGCGTGGACGACACATCCGTGAAAATTCCTTCGGGACCGTACGTTAAAACTCTGAATAGTTATTTCTCTGGTCATCCTCATGCAATCTTCTCTTCAGACGAGCATTTACTGGGGGACCCGTCCGCAGCCGCGCAACTCGGGGCGGAGGTGCACGCGCACCTAGAGCCCCCAAGAAACCCAAGACCGCAGAGGATCTCGACAAAGAGCTCGATGCATTCATGGGGGATGCTGGTGCCAGCCCTGCAACTGTAGCCACTGCTGGCACTGACGCGCCTCTAGACGTCGATATGGTTTAGAGCCGTTAGCATATTTTCTTTTTGGCAATCTGTTGTTTTCCCTTAGCTCGCTCTCTCTGTCTTCACTTGATCCTTATGTGTATCACCCTTTTACTAAATTTCACTCTTGCGTTTTGGACATTAGATTCTTTCAAGCTCCCAGCTTTATTCTGCTCTCATGCATGAATTCATTTGCGTACGAATACGGATGTGACTTCAATCGTTCTTGCTAAACGCAGACTGGAAAGAAATCAAATGAAGCATTAAATAAAAGTGGATTGATACGCAATACAGCCTTTCCCAATTCTAACATGAAAAGGTATATATTCCCCGCTAACTCTGCTCCGACAGAATAGTGTAGAGTTCGAATTCGCCGGTTTCGTCATCGAGCAAGTTCTCCGTTTTCTTGAAATACCGCTTCAATATATTTTGCATTATGGGTGCAAGTAGGTCACTCACCCGTTGGCGAGACATTGGCTGGATGACTCGAAAAGAACCCAAGCTTGACTGCGACTTCTCTCCTTGAAATTCCTCATTCCAGGCCAGTATCGGCGGAGAAAAGACGCGGACCCTGCTATTCAATACGACCATCATCGAATTCGAATACGCCATGCTGAGCACGATCACAACTGCCTGATAATATGGTGGGTGTCCTGGAAGATATATGAGAACTACACCAGTGATGGCCACCAATGCTGCATCAGGAATTAGGCTCATACCAGATTATATCATATGCGAGCGTACTGACCTGTAACTGTACCCGTTTGAATAGTTAACCTTATAACGCGGGAAATAAGATCCTGAGTTTGTCTGATGCCTGTTCCACGTTTTCGCAACTGCATCCAAAAAACATGAAGGAATATTGGTCTTTTTACCAAAGGCTAGGAAATTGGTTTCACGTACATTGTAAGTCATAGAAGTCGCAATGAGTACATCGCAAGCTGCACTGCAAAACCCCCACACCTAATGAAATGATAGATTTGCTATTGCCACACTCGCACACTCGCATTTTGAGGGAGTGAGACTTACAGTGGTGGCTTGGAGAAGACCTTCGGTTACAGATTGAGAGAACGTTCCAGCATCCTTGAGTTGGACTCCATAAGCAATAGATCCCCCAAGCTGGAAGAGGGAAAACTAATTCAAAGATAATCAATTGCATAATCTATGGGATCATGTGTGCACTGCTCACCAATAGTATGATAACAGGTGTAATGCTGCTTTGCGTGATGACAAAGAGCCTATAGGCATAGAAACTCTGCACTATGCTTGCCACTAAGAACCAAACACATTTGAGAAATTTGGAAAAAGGAAAATAATTTCTTACCTGTTCCGCAAAGTATAGGTCCGAAAAACCAACTCGTACCGACTTCATCTAATACTGCAGGGTTTAGGTATCCGGTTTGAACAGTCTGGATTCCAAGTATAGCGAAGAGGAATGTTTGAGCCGTTTCTATCATGAACACTGCGAAAACAACGATCTTTAAAAACATGCGATCCTTTGGGAACGAAATGTAGTACATATCTCGATAGAGTTTCTCTTCAGTTTGGTCTCCTAGCGCTGCATGTAATCATCATACTCACAAACCTGTACAATTAATACGCCAAATAAGCCACAGATGAATACAAGAGCAGATTCCTAGGGAACAAGCAAAATCAGCACATTTGAGTTGGCTAATTCATTTGATAAAAACATGCATTGACGTTCTATTCACGAGGAATATTGTTCAGATCCAGAATGATTGAAAACACTTAGGCAGAACTCACATTCTTCGAATACGGCATGACAGCTACAATAGTATGCAGGAAGGTGATGTGGGAAGTTGGGTCTGAAGATGTACGTTCGCAGCAACCTTGCCATACCCAAATGACTGCTTCATATACAAAATGGCTGCAGGCCAATCATCAGAAACACGCAGTCAAAAGATTTAGGACAAAATAACTCACAATCGTTCAATTTGTTGTAGAGAATCGTCGAGAACATATATTTCTGGAAGCCATATTCTTGCTATATTCAGAGCTGCAGCGTCGAACATGAGTAGTCGAAGGTTCATTAACGTGTAACGTCTCGAGCAAGATCAGAGTCCGAGCGACGTATATGCACTATGCCTTTTTTCCACTCTCCTGAATATTTAAATGGCGGTGTCCGATTTGCAAATGCAACTAACACGTTGACAATCATGTTGAGTTATGATGTAGAATCTTGGATGGGGGCAGGTGCATAGAAACCATTGTATAGGCAGACAGATAAAGATGCCGAAGGAAGAGGGAGTTGACTTAGGCGCGGATAATTCCGCGGTGCAGTTCCCACCTGTCAAGCCCTGATAGCTGTCGTGCTCAGGTTGCTTCGTTTTCAACTCTAGGGTAAATGGGAATGGACCCTACGAACAGTAGCAATGATTCGATATATATAGATACACGTCCTACATAAGGCAAAGCCTCAAAGGACAGTAAATTGGAATAAAATAAAATAAAATATGAATATATATATATATTCTGGAAGTCAGAAGCCACGTCATAAATTATGAAGTAGACTAAGGGTAGGCTATACTCATGCTAGTAGTCACAAGAATAATCCACCCGATGCATATTCAGGTGGTGGGTCGTCCGATAACCTCTGCACCTGAAACATAACATGACTCTCTAATAGTATGGTGGGTAACTGATCTTCAGGAGGTGTGGAAAGCTGCTTCCTCGCGCCATCCTGGACTATTTGAAGGTCACGTCTGTTCTTAGTTACAGGCTTTGTCGGAGTACCATCCAGATTTATTGAGATAGTCGGCTCAGAAAGTCTGCATCTAGAAGTGGCAATAGTTGGTTGGGTTTGTTCCATGCCAGGATTCAATGGTTGAGAGCGGCCTCTGTCCGTATTCTCATTCGAACGTTTTGCGAAGCGGCGTCGAATGCAGAAACCAAGTGACAATATTAAACATATGGCAGCAATGACAGAACCCACAACGATCGCAGTCGAAAGTGTGGGATTACCATTGGCAGATGCACCAATTGGTGCGGAATATACGGTCGTGTAGATTGTTTTTGGTGGAGTGACCGACGGTTCCGGAGCTGTGGTGAATGTGCCTCTATTTATCTGTGAGGTATCATCCCCAACATCATGCACATGCCTATTGTGAACCCACAATGGTCAGTAAATGTGCATATATGCTATAATCACTGTATCAGAAAGCGCTCACGTATAAATCACGTAGTCGAAGTTCATATAAGCGTCAAATATTCCAGACGTAGATATGACTAGCGTGTGCTGGGTATTGAGCAGATCCGCCTGCTGGAATACTAGTTGATTGTATTCAAATTCAATTGTCGAAGATGTAAGATGGGTGAAATGGGTAGGAGTGTTCCCATCTAACGAGAAATCAGCCAGCGTAATGGTGGAAATGTCGACCGAATTGACAAGGATGAAATACACATAAATTGCAGTTCCTGGCGGGATAGAATCAACAGAATCAAGTTGAGGAAGCGGTGCAATAGATTATGTTTCGATGAGCACTTACCATTGAACTGCATTGTGATGTTCATCGAACCAAGGGATGGATTGTACATTGCTGCAGTATATGTTTCGTTGAAAACGTTGGACAGATCGGGCTTGAGAGAGCAGTTACTACACGTCTGGTCCTGCCACACACCCGCAGGGAGATAGGTGACCTTCATGCCCGTCTGCGAGTCACCAAATGAGTCATCGATGGTACAATTGGCTACTGCAGCCAGGAGAGATGGTGTCGTCCAAGCAACAAGCAGCACATGCTGTAAGACTACCATCGTGGGGGGAGGTGAGCACTCTAACGTTTACTACCCAGCAATTATTGGAGGTCATGGTCTACGGTGTGGATTCGAACTGATTTCATCTGACCTCATATCAATTGAGCTTATAGAACGCTCAGTGACGATGATCAGTAGTCATTTCTATATCGTGTTTCGGGGTTGGGCGTCAAGGGTTGGGCGTCAACTTCAGCGATATCTCATCGAAGAATTGTTAAAAACTCACATACACAGTGAAATCAACATCGTATCGTACATCACTGTAAGCAAGACAAACCGAAACCTGCGGCTTGAAGTGAGGTAGATCACTAAACATCTCTTGCAGTGAAGTCTCTTGATGTCGGACACGATTATGGCGACATACTGGGCATCTTGCAGGAGTAGAGCTCCCAATGAGTTACACTATCGCACAATTGACACGGAATCTTGAGTAATT
Source organism: Pholiota microspora (assembly GCA_003314615.1). Classification (NCBI taxonomy): domain Eukaryota; kingdom Fungi; phylum Basidiomycota; class Agaricomycetes; order Agaricales; family Strophariaceae; genus Pholiota; species Pholiota microspora. The sequence continues at coordinate 8,016 of QFFD01002606.1, forward strand.
TATTACGCCAGAGCTTGGTTCACCTTCTCGATGAACGCAGCGGACAGCTTGTCTGGAGTAAAACGTACCAAACCGTACATAACTTTACCCTGGTCGGTGCTTATGTCTTCGACAGCCCCTCGTCCGACAAATTCAGATTCACCTTCTCCTCCCGGGAAATCCCTGTGGAAATATTAGCATCAGACATGATTATGAGTGGAGTGGAGAAAGACACACGGAGGGGGCAGGCCAGCCATAAAAGTTAGTCTTTGGTCGCGGAGGTAGCTTGCACTATGGTTTGAAGTGTTCAATTCCTTGAAATTCATGAAATAACACAAGCGGCTTACTTGTGCACTGTGAGAGGCACAGCTGGAATATAAAGCACGGACGAGTCACCCGATCCTTTATGCTGCGCTTCGACAGCGTGGACAGTGTCACAATGCCCTGTATTCCCATATGTGATAGCTTGAGTGCAATACATGCCGCGGTGAGCAACCCCACTCACAATAAACCTGATCACCAGGCTCTACCTTCGGAATAGACAACATCGTCTTAGAAAGTTGTAAATGCGGGTGCGTTTTCTCATTAAGCTCTTGCGTCTTGCCGATGCTGCTACCCGGGAAAGTAGGAGAATCAAGGTCGGGAACCCAGTCATCGAATTTTAAAGAGGTGGAAAGCGGGTCCCGGGGACGAAAGAAGGGACGAAGGAGAACATACGCCGATGAGAGCGAGAGCATAGGAAGGACGCGGAGGGTGCCTTCACTTGGACCTGTACTTGATAAAGAAGTCCATCCTTGCCATGCACGGAAAATAGAACATGCGTTTCTAAACGGAATTAGGTCAGAAACAAAAAATAGCGACAATTAAAGGAGGGCAACATTGAACGACACTGACGGAGTATTATACATGTCCTGTTTCGCTCCAATACGAGGCGTCACGTCGAACGGGTCGTGTTTCTTCCAACTGTTTCCTCCTTTCAGCAAATTTGCAAATACTTTCTGTAAGCCTTCATCCTCCCATCGTTCAACAGACCCGCCATCTATGTGTGGGCCTAGAGTGAATTTAGCATCGCCAGGCTGGCGAATCCGAACTCGGTCAAAATAAGCTATCGGTGTCTCGAGGCTAGCTTCAGTGGAGGCGTCTGATTTGTTCCAGAGAGATAAGAGAGACTTCTGCGTGTTGACTACACCGGGGTGTGTACGGGCTTCTGTCTGAGGTTTAGAATTATAAATCTCGAAAACTTGAACGTTATCTGGTGGGAAGCCTGTGCAAGGAAAGTCAGTGCCATTCTCCAAATTCATATATTGGTTCAAGATATCACCTTTGACGTGGCTGGAATTGAGTTTGGCATAATTTCGGATAGACTGTTTCCATTGAAGAGCTTTCTATATCATTCAAATTGGTCAATACATTCCCCAAGTCAAGTATGCGCAACCTTACCTCAGGTGGCACACCACCTTTGACAATAACGATACCCGTTTTCTTGATCTCGTCGACTGTGTTTTGCGATAGCCCTGCAGTCAGCTCGTCGTAGCTGATCTGGGGTATGATCTATTCCATGCCATAAGTATTTAGAAAACGAAAACAAAGAACACCTTACAGTGTTTCCCTTGTTCACAATTTCCTCTACGGCGGGTTCCAAATCCCTTAAAACTTCTCTCCAAGTTTCGATAAGCGAGTCATTCCAAAGTCCCTTCTTTAAATCCACGAAACGGTCAGGGAGCACATTGTGCTCTTCGTCGGTAAGCGACGTGAAGATATTCGCAATGGATCCCTCGCTTTTGGCTTCTCTGGTCGGAATTGATTTAGTTGTGATTGTTCGCTTTGAGGTTCGTAGAAAGAGTCCCGGCAATTTTCTGGTCAGATAGATGTGAGTAGACGTAGACATCAAGTCTGAGCGCTGGAGGGGGTTTCGGAGGAGGTGCCACTGCTCTCCCACTGCGTCCGATTTAAATAGGACACTATCATCTGACATTTACGCAAGAAAGTTGGACCATGACAGTTGTACATAGTCTCTGGGATGGGAATGGAATGTTGAAAGACTAAGAAAGTGAAAGCTGAGATCAAGAACCTGACCAGCAAACGGCCGGCAGTATTTAGGAGCCACACAAAAGAAACCCCGAGATTTGTCCGATTTACCCACCGTGCTTCCACGACGCAAGTGCTTATTGATTATACTACAAGTTGCCTATATATTTTCCCATTTACTTACTATCGATGAATGGATGACGATCCCCCCGGCCTTACTTATGGAAAGTGACTTGCCAGGTCCTCACGCATCCATCAAACCCTGAAGAAACCAACTTCCCATCTTTACCTCCCTCGATCCACAGCACAGCGTTCACACCTCCAGGTCCCGCATTTTTTATGCCGATATTCTTCATAAGCTTTGCAACGCTCCAGACATACACATTCGTATCCAAGGACCCCGAGGCGCAGTGCGCTGAATCGGCAGTCCAAGAAAGCGAATTAATGCGAGCGGTATGATTTGCCCATCGGGTTGTGACGACCTTTTTGCACCAGGAGGTTCAGCAAATACATCACAAAGATATCCGGATGATCGGAAAAAGTACCTTTCGTGCTTTGGGATCGAATAGGATAAGCTTTCCGGACGACTAGTAGTTTAGTCATGAGATCGGAATGCAAAAACAAGAAGCACAAAGAGAACCCACATCTCCTGAAGCTAGATACTCCCCATTGGGCGAAAATGCGAGGGACGATACCACGCCTTTGTTACCTTCGAGAACAGCGACTTCCTTCAGAGTCTTCCCATCCCATTCGTTGAGATGCACCTTGGAATCCTATAACAATTACATATTTTTTTAGCAATACCATCGGATTTTGAATGGATGTTTTTGCCTACCTCGCCACCAATAGCGATAAGGGAGCCAGATGCAGCAATGGCCGTTGGCTCAAATGAAACCTTCTGGTCGAAAACCTTCTGGTTGGAACGAAAGGCTTCAACAAGACCAATTTCGGCGACAAACACAGTCGAGTCGCCCGCAACTGTGATGTCCCTTGGTTGGGTGACAGTAGGGACTGATGCAGGTCTGTAGAGTTGGAGGGGTCAACTTGATGAAGACCACACAGAGACAAGGTGTTATACTCACACATAACTAGATCCGTTGGGGTCTATTTCTCGAACGTTATCGTCAAACCCAACGGAAAATATCTCGCCGTCAACACCCGAAGTAGCCAATCCCGAGACATGGTTGGAATGTCCCTCTCCGCTCAAGCTTCTGGATTCTTGAGTGCTAGTGGAGTATGAATATACTCGCCCATCTGCTGTACCTGCTAGGAATGTACTAAGAGAGGAGGACGTGATAGCAGTTATTGACCTTTGAGGAGCCTTGCGGAAAGAAGAGGGGTATCAAGTTGCATGTAAGTTTCATATCCACTGGCAGGAAACTCACACTTAGAATTTGCACTGGCTTGTCGCCCACTCGAGGGTCGAAGATGTTGAGATCCCCAGACATTGACAAAGACACAAGATCAGATTGTCCGCTCCATGTATTGCCGACTTGTTGATAATTCACGCCAGACCCTACCCTCCAAGTAGTGATCGCCTTCTGCGTTTGAGCATCCCCTGCGAAGGAGCATTCAGAAATAGCAGATAGTCTTGTTGAGATCAATGCTCACAGAGCTTCACAGTACAATCAGCCGACGATGTGAACAGAGATGCGCTATCTGGACTCCATGAACACGCCGTCTTCATCATGCAGTTGTGAGCACTGTATCAGAGTTTGGAAAGATATATCAACTTACGATGCTGCCTGTATGAGGACTGTCAGTAAACTCGGCCACTGTGTCTCCGGTTTTGCCATCATAAACGAAAATCTTCGCATCGGACCCAACACTGGCAAAAAAATCTCCGGAAGGCGAATATTGGACATCTTGAACATATTTTGTGTGCGTTTTGATTGTCTAAATGAACGGATTAACAAACCTTCACAGCAAACATACATTGTAGATTTTGGCAGACACCTTTTCATATTTGTACGGTGCGCCACTGTGGAATATAATCGTAGTATCGTCACCTGCGGTCGCTGCTCGGAAGGGTCTCTGGTGTCTGATAGAAACAGCATTGATGACCTACACTTGAAGGCATTAGCAAAGCGTCCATGGATCAGATAGAAGATTGACCTTGGAGTGTCCCAAAATTTCTCCCGTGGAGGAACCGGTATCCATCATAAATGCATGGCCAAGTCTAACAGACTTGAATTGAGCCCACTGAGGTTCAGAGGTAGTCATATGTGGCGACTCACTTGTCTTTTCCATCTCCTACAGCGATAATACGCTTGCTTTCCCCATCCCAAGAGAGATCATTGCTGCGAAATAAAGCCTAATAAACAAGGTATGCGACAGCTGAGCAAATACTTGAACGTACACACGTCCAGACAAAACTCGATATTCCCCTTTCAATGTTTGGTCTTCTCCTACAATGTCCCAAACTCTGACTGTCCGGGCCCGTCATTAGACTGATGTCTGACAAGGTACATACCACTTGCCTTGTCCAGTAACATCCGCAGAGGCACAATAGTACCCAGATGGAGAAAGACGCGCAACAGTGGCGTTCTGAATATGTCCCGAGTATGATGTTGTCAGGCCTGGGTTCTATGCCATCTTTGGTCAGGGTTAGGGAATGATAATCTTAATCCGGTGCTCCCCAACCTTCAGATCGCGTATCTACGAAGAGATCCTCTGTAAAAGAGCACATCGAGAGAGGAAATTATGGCTGCGCACCAACACCGTTCTTCCAGACGTATACACCACCTTGTCCTTTCCTGAGCTTAGCTTGGTCGAGGCGCCGCGGGTGGTGACGGGGTTGGGAGGATACAGACCGACTTTCTTGTACGACATTTTTAACGTATACAGAGAGAGTTATATAGGTTTAACGGATAGCAGATGATGAGAGATGTTGTGGCGATTGTGGAAGAGATTGAGGGAGTTTAGTTGCTGCGCGACGCGAAGCTCATAGGGGTTCGCACCACAAAAGGAAATTTCCCTCTAGTCCAATTTTATCTCTCAGAACCATAACACCGCACTTGTGACTTTTACTTACACAGATACTGTATCCTCAATAACGGTGGCATCGAGAACGCATGATGGTCAATTGACTACAAAATTCACCTACAATTCACTGAGCCTCTGGGTCCACTATAACCTTTGCCTACTGCCCGCTGGTAAGTCATGATGCGTTCATATGCTTTGAGAACATCCTCAAAGTCAAATACTGAATCAACGATAGGTTGCAAAAAGCCTAGTTTGCCTTCTGCATTAGTGGAGTGGAAAAGGAATGACATGGGGGCAAAGCGAACCGTCGGTCAAGAAACTCTGTATCTCTTCCATGTCTTTCGCATCCGTGACAGCGTTCATTACTCTAAAACGCAGGGAGTAAAATTAATTATGTGACTGACGCCCATCTACTCTTAACATTTCCCAATCATGATGGAGTCACGATTGGCCCGAGTGTCCTCATCCATTGCCAAATTGCATCGAGATGGACAAGGGGCCTGAGTCATGACGAGACAAATATACCATCGGGTGCAAGATATTTCTTGCTGTGCGTGAACAGATCTGGATTGATTTGGCCAACAGTATGATTTTGGCAGGAGGTGGATTCTGAGTGAGGTACGAAACCAGTCCGGGTTTCTTGGTATAATCAATGAACTGTGAATGTAATTTATTATTAATTGATAATTCAGTCTGGTACGTACACCTCTGACGTACCTCATCTGCCCCCATTCTGCGAACAAATTCCTCGTTTTTGCCAGAGGCAGATGCTACAACTTTGGCATTTTTAGTTTTCGCTAACTGGATGGCAAACGCGCCGGCAGACGAGCTTCCACCGTTGACGAATATTGTCTACCCGGCTTTCAATTGTGCCAAAAGTGCTTGATACGAAATCATAGCGGTTAAGTTGATGCCAGCAGCCTGCGTCGGGGTGATATTTGGAGGGTCAGGACGATGGAGTCCGCAGGTCTTCCTCGTCGAATGGTGACCCATGCGCGTTGGACATCAGGAAGTGAAGACATAGTTGAGTCACGAAAAATGTATGGGAATCTTCTGGGACGGGCTTTACATGGTATGAATTGAAGGCTTTTACGTTGAAAGACAATGAAGTGTCGGTGCGCATATAGCTAGACCTTCATCGGACCTGGTTACATATCTCTGGCAATTGGAGCCATTGATCTTGGAAGGTGCAGAATGTAGGAAGCGAAGAGCGTTTGTGGGCTGTTGTGGACTGTAGCGCAATGAGCAATGGCACAGATCGCAGTATCATACTACCCAGGACTCACTGATTGGAATGTTGAGCGTTAGCCTAAGAGGTTTGCAAGTAGGAAGACGCAGCATCAGTTGAGAGCAATTGAGTCGGGAGATGGTAGTCAGCGACGAAGATACTTCTTTAGGGTACAAGGATGGTGGAGTTTAAGAATCATTTCCTTTTTCAGATACATGTCTCTAGACCTGAACTTGATCACATTGAGGTTCAGAAAGCAAGTAGTATGTTAGCTTCCAATTATATCCCTGAGGACACATGAATCGAAGAAAACCAGAGAGAACAAATTCTCTGCGTAAACGACATTGAGCAGACGTGAAGAGAGGATTGAGAGGAGATAGAAAGCTCCGAAGACGACAGAGACGCGAGGAACAGAAACGACAAAGCAATGCACTATGGTATTTGAAAAACGACAAAGCAGCGAGGAGGGTCAAAAATATCTTGGGAAACAAAAAAAATCGGTATTGTAGAATACTTGCAACAAATGAGAATCAGGTAGTTAGGAACGTATGTGGTATGCATGGGAGAAGACTTCCGTGATTCCTTGTGGGGTCAAAAAATGATTTCGAAGTGACATCGAGGAGATATAATGAGGGAGAGCCGTAAGTGAAAAAAAGATAACACATCCAAGGATGAAGTAAATGCTAGAAGACAGATGATCCAAATCAGAGTATTGGTCTCAGAATAAGACCGACAGGGATATAAGGGTAGAAAGTAGGGGAAAAAAGGAGTCGCATTACTTGCTAAGACCTAGAGCAAGTGCCTTCTCTTTGAGAATAGACGGGTAGCTGTTCATGAGATGAGCAACAGCACGAAGATCCTCCTGATCTAACAAAGCGATTGTAATCTTGGGCGCGCCCTTGACTCCCAAGGATCGCACAACTTTGAACCTTCATATCACATCAGTAAATCAACAAAACCAGGAAAATTAAACAAAAATTATGACGTACAATTTCTCTCCAACAGCCTGCTTTTGTTGCTGGACGTTCTTACTCAAAAGCCCATCGATGAACTCGTCCGTCGCTTCTACAACAAGCGGATCCGCCTTGGGCACTGGCAGCCCAGTCGCAGAAGCAGACGACGCCAGCCTCACAATCTCCGCAGCAGGAAGCCTTGCAAGAGATGCTAATGTATGCGCCCCGGACACACTGCCTGGAGTAGCAGGAGCAGGAGATGCTGCAGCCGACGCGACCCTGGAAGACAATTCCGGTGTCTGCGGAGTCGCCTCAGCCGCAAGGGGCGCGAGCTTCTTCGCCTGAGGGGTGACTGGTACAGGCGCAGGCGCGGACTTGGTCGACTGCGCATCTGCTTGCTTCCCATCGTGTTCTTCGTCAACGTCGCTCTCGAGTACCATCTTCGCATCAATGAGCTTCCCTCGGAGGATCTCCGCGTTGAAAAGGCACATTGCGCGGTCGCGCTTAGGCAGGCTCATGATTAGGTCCGTCAGTTCACTTTGACGCGTTGACTCGAGCTTAGCGATTGCGGCGAATATGCGGTCGCGTTCAGATAATGGTGGCACAGAGCCTGCAGGCGATGATGTACGAGGGGGGGTCAACAGCGACGGACTGACGGAGACAGGTGTTGAAGGATGTTCGGGGGCGCTGGCAGTAGCATTATTTTGGTAGAGTCCAGAATCTTGGGATGCGCTCTCTGATACCGCCCGCGTTGGAGATTCCTCTTGGACCTTCGGCGGTTTAGCGTGTTTGGCCTTGTAAGCCTCCACTTGATCCTTCAATTTCTCTTCATGGTCAAGATATTGCAGAACGTTACTCAAGGAAAGGCCAACTAAAGATTCGACAATCGAGTCGACACTGGTGTCATCAACGTTTTCGTAGGCTTTTACGCGCCTACTAAGCTCTCCTGTCAGAACTTCCTTGCGCACAACAGGTGATAGAGTTGAGAGCGAATTATAGGTTAATGGCATATTGAGTGTTCCATTGAGTGCAGCCTAAGAAATATTAGACAGATCAAACTTCGCAGTAAAGAAAGCTCACTGTGTAGTAGCTTCCAGAACCCCGTCTTCCTCGTTCTGGTCGCTCGAAATGAGGCGGCTTTGGCGACATCCCAGGAGAAGTGATATTCTGGGTATATGCGCGGGGGCTGTTCCATCCACTGTAACTCTCGCCAGCTTCACTGGCAGCAGGACTAGTAGCCCCACTGGAATTTCGCCTCGGATGTCCGTTGTTAGAAAATCGATGAGCCAACTTCTCTTGTCTCAGTTGTTTTGGCTCGTGGAGGCGTACGACTATCTGTTTGGAGCCCAAGACCGCGCCATTCATGACTCGGAGAGCCTCAGAAGCTATATCAAGACATCAACCTCAAGACAATCTATTTCCAGACAATTGAGATTACCATGTTCAGGCTGATGATAGGATACAAATCCAAACCCTCGGCTTTCACCATTATCGTTCCGCATCACACGAGCGCTGCACAATGTGATCGTAGTTAGGTTTGATAGATGGACAAGCATAGAAAGCAATGGGTTACCTGACGATTTGACCAAACTAGAGGCAGAGCCCTGGGTAAGCAAGTAATCAGAATGAAGAATGATGTACGCATATACCTGATTGAAATGTTCAAAAAGACTTTTTGAATCAATTTCTGGACTTAGATTCTGCACATGGATCAATGGATTAGTGTGTAGGAACACTCGTAGGAAATCACCCACTTTGCAAAACAGATTACATGGATCGATAAGGCCACTGTGGCTACCCGCACCTGGTCCATTGACTGGGGCGAGCTGCACTTGTTGTCCAGGTCCATGGATGAAAGGGGAAGGAGGTTGTGCCGGAGATCTGAGGGGGGTATAAGGGTTCTGTGGAGGAGGGGAATACTGGAAGATGCTGTTAATGGAGGACGATCCAAAAGAATAACAAGACACACCTGAACACCAAAAGGCGGATACACTACGCCCGCAGGAACAAACGATGGCGCAGAAGGGTTAAATTCTGGAATGCCTGCAGGTGGTCGTCTGGGAGGTTGATAGATTTGGACTGCAATATTTTGACCCTCGACTTCTGCGCAATGTAGCGCAGCCTCTGCTTGAACCGCATTTTCTTCGTTCCAAAATTCGACCGTGCCGATATCAGGACCGAACTGGGTCTGAACACGGACGGAATAGAGTGCGCCGTACGGCCTAAAGAGATCATAGAGTTGGGAGTCCGTGTACCCCGCTGGTAGCTGCTTCACAAGGCGCGGCAAAGCCGACGGTGGTGGAGGCGGTGTGGGCGGATTAGTCGGTGGGTACGGGGAAAGTACAAGGGGTACTGGAGTCGGGAGCTCTGGTATGTTACGCGAATGAAGAATCGCTAAGGCTTTCTCCGCTGCATATGGGTCACCGTCAATAACGAAGAAAAAACGCGCAAATGATGCAAGTTAGGAGTGGACCGCTGCATACCTTTCTCTAGGTACTTGAACTCTATGACTCCCGAGACAAATGGCGAAGAGCCATCGCGAACAATCCTGGGCCTAAAGGGAGCACAGGTGACAAATGCGAGGGCCAGCTTTTCGTCCGAAACATAAGCGGGGACGTTGGTGATGTAGAGCAGAGGCTCGTGCAGATAGGGATGGGGCCGTGGTCCTGCCTCGTACTGGGAATTGTAGCTCGCATCCATGTTGACTGTCGATTAGCAGCAATGAGTAGACGCGACAGGAGTCCTGGAGGACAAGCACCTCGACGATGATCCCTGCACAAAGCAGAGGAAGACAGCCACAAAAAAGTTCCCTCAACTCCCACTTAGTGGCTTATGTAACTCCTCTGACCATGTCACTTGTTCGGAGGCTTCTCATTGTTTTAACGCTTCAAGTTCGTTTCATTGCATTTGGGACATTAGCTACTATCTAATCCATCCATCATCCCAGAACCACATTGCTGAGGAGATTTTCGAGTGCCGTTTTCTCGAATTCTATATGCCTCGAGGTTTGCTCGAGGACCCGGCGTGGTCTCCGAGTCGCGCATCTCGAGTTTGTCGAAATAGTTATTTCGGGGTATCATCATGCTCGTCATAAAATGGGTATATCGTTCTTCATAAATTATCGTTCATTTGTCTGTGATGGACACCTGAATGAATTCGTGTCAGCCGCTTTCACTGGCGTCAAGATTGACATAGAGAACTGACCTATTGTGTTCATCGACAATTGGACTTTTAGGGTCGTTATCGTTGACAGCATCCAGAATCTGATATTTACTATAGACAAATGTCAGATTTTGTGACGACTGCTGAAAATTCGCTAAGAACGTACAGGATGACGTCTACGGGCAATGCGTGCAAACCGACGGCGCGGTGTCGTAAGATGAAGTGATGAAGGTGCATGTGTGCCTTTCACAAGTTGTTGAAACTCAGTCAGGAAGGATACAGAACCAGTAATAGTTCTGGTAAATTTATTAGTTGCATTTTATATCCAAAGTCGGATAGTACTTACTTGGCTTCTGAAGCTTCCGATGAAGTGATATAGGTATCCTCGGTAGAGGGGATGAACAATGGTGCAGATTGTACAGCTGTTGTTGCCTGTGGTACAGTCTCGCTGACTTGAGCAGGTGCCGTAAGAGCAGGTAAAGGGGAAGCAGCGGCCAGGTGGCACAAAAGGCACATCAAGACAACAAAAAGCGAAGAGCGTTGGAACATCATGTTTGTTGAATGCGTTGAAAAGAGGTCTTGAGAGAGATAGAACAAATGCAAGGCGGAGGAGAGCTGGTAATTCGATGGAAGATGGATCACAGCCTCCCAGCGTCTTTATACTAGGCAGCACACGTCAGAAGCTAAGTGACTGGAATCCATATGAAGGATCAACCCAGCGGCAACTCACTCCTGTTGTCAGTGTCGAACAACCGCGGGCTTTATTCCGGGCTTCTTCGCGAAGCCGTTCGATAGAAGTGCGAGATTAAATAGTCCAGACTGAGCATATGCTTCCGAAGATGAGCTATCAGTTATCAGTGCCAGTAGTGATGGGGCTTGCGAGTATAGTGTGCATCTGCATCAAAAGGTTCAGGCAACTTGGATGACTGACTCTTATTCACCTAGAGGCAGGAGGCGGTTCATCAGCAGCATGCACCGCCTTGAAAGACATAGAAAGAACATTACAGTGGCTTGTCATGAGAAAGGGAAAGCCCTCGTCGTACTATATCGCTTCTGAACCGCAACTCCGGAATTCCGGATAGATTAATGGACGAGCGTTCCTCAAGCAGTACTGTTCGTTAGTCACAAAGTGGCGCCGGTCACTACAAGAGGTTAGAGCACACCACAGTGACGACAAACGAATGAAATGCTCGACCGCTCCTTCAATACAGTGACGGCGCCACTAGTAGAGAAAAAAAAACTTAACTGACACAGCCTGAAATCCGCTCCACCATTTTTCGTTTCTGAATATTACAAACCGTCCGACGCCGCCCAACCCAGACCCAATGTAATGTGTACACCCATCCCATCGTGTTACGTGGCGGAAAAATTCTATCGAATTGGTTCGAATTGCAGCATCCATAATAGACTAGGAGAGGGCCGCACGTAGGGCGCGCAGTACCGGAACTCCGGTTTGCGGGAAAGTGATCCATGGAAGTGTGCTTTCGCCCCTCGGTATACCGTACCAGGGTTTTATCAGCTCTAATAGCGCTCAGCTGGTCCGCGAGCTCTGCACCATGAATGAAAGCCTTACTAGAGAGACCGGCATCAGTATAAACGGACGTCCTGTATCTTCCATTACGTCTAGAAGCGTAGATAAACATAGTTTGTGCGAGGCGTCGCTAGCAAGGACACCTCTTGGAAATGGCCAGATACTCTTAACCCAGTGTCAAAGACTGTTTGCTGAGCCTAGAATAATCCACAGTATATCACATTGCATTAGCTTTTCCAATCTACATCGTCAAATAAAGGGTATCAGCAAGATATGCAAGTCAACATGATAGAATCTTAATCAATACGGAGCTCTAGATATCTTTTCACGGGTCGAGCGACGTCACGTTTCCTTCGCCATAATTCTTCAAGGGGTCTTTGCGTAAAGCCTCCGCCTCTGTTGTTGGAGCAGTGTCTTTCTTGTCGATTGTCTTGATCTTCATGATAGAATCGGAAATAGGCATAGCGGTCGTAGATGAACTAGCCGCAGACTAAAAACGGTCAATCGCTGTACCTCAACGCCATAGAAAGAAATCCACTCACTTCATCTCGAAACGGAGTGAACTTGGGCGGTGTAGATTCCTGAGGGGCATCAACGAAAGGCACGAACCCCGTGGTAGGTGGTTTGGCCTTTGCTTCCTGCTCACGTTGCCTGGACGCAGGAAGTGGGGGTGTGTCGCCTGGTGCCGGGTCTCTAAACGGTATGATCTTTGATGTTGAGCTGGAACCAGAGCCGGCACTGCCAGAACTAGCTGCTGCCAGCCTCTTTGTTCGTCCAGCTTGCTTGATAGTCGACCCGGCCACCTTTTTGGCCTCGGGAACGTTCTCTTTAATCCGCGTCTTGCGTGCACCGAGTTCTTTCCACTCATTCGCGCTTGCTTCTGCCGCTTGTGCCTGTGCCCCGGTGGGGTCAACAAATATTTGGAGGCGTCCATTGGGTGGAGCCGGTGTGCTAGCTGTAGATGGTTGCGCTGTACGGGATGAGGCTGTCCGTGAGGTCTGTGACGGTAGCGATGTCGAGGTAGTAGCCAGGGCCTTCCTGGGAGGCTGTGAGAGCGTCGAGGTGACTGTTGGAGCCGGTGGACGCATAATATTCGACATCATTCTCTTCTGAAAGTCATCATATCGTGCTTCTAAATGTTCCACTGGTGTTGCTTTCCTAGCGATTCCCAAAGCGTACGCCGCATCTGCTTCATTCCGTCTGCATAAATGGCGGTAAATATTACTCGGTTACAGACATTAGATTGACTCACCTCCCATCCCTTTCCAGTACAGCAGCATGTTCTTCATATAGCAGCGCAAACTCCGTCCCAATCTCATTCGCGATCAAGAACTTGTAGATGATTGTCGGCTTCTCCACATAGCTAGCGTACAGTAGCCAAAGCTTGAGGTATTTCAGATCACGTCTCCATTTTCCGCCGCGATCATCTTTGAGGACCCTGGTAGCCTCCTCCAAAAGCTCCAGCAAGCCTGATTCCGCGGAGTGTCCCTGAGGGTAATTCTCCACGGTCCAGTTCACGAGGCGGCAGTAAGCTTCCAACGGATCGTCCTCTTCATCATCCAGGGCCAATTCCACATTGATGCGTAGTTTGTTTCGCGTCGCAGATAACTTTGCCTCTCTCTGAGCGTGAGGGGTTGCCAAAATTGCCGATAACGCAGTCACTCGACGGCCAGTGGCGAGTGGTTGAACATTTTCCTTTGCGGCCTCCAGTACGTCGCAATCGACAATAGTGACTATATTATCATTGAGTTCTCCATCAACAGAGGTCATGTTCAGGTATAAGTGTTTCAAGATATTATGAAGAGGGAATTGCGGAAATTGAGTATCGCAGATTCAGACAATGGAAAAGACAGACTACATAACAAAGAGTCACCCCAAATTGAACTGTTGGACATAATTTAAGCACGTGATTATGCGCGTCGAACGCAGATCACGTGACTAATTTGACTTGGTGAATTTCGGGATCCAAAAAGACTTCTCATGATAGTTTGACGTCAAATAAATGCTAGACTATACAGAATAAACAGGAATATAAATAGAAATGAGTCATGAATGAAGCAGGAATATCAATGGAAAATGAATCATGAATGGTGAAAGGCAAATGTTGGGATGTCAATCTATATTTCGTGCACTAAAGAGAAGAATCGTTGAGATAATACATGGCTCAAAAAGTCCAGCTTGAAAAGCCTCGCTGGTTATCTCAAGAAATATTCTGTTGCTGTCATCCCCTAAGGATATTTTAGCGTATTGTTCCGGAGGATTTGGACCATGGCTATAAAGCTGATGAAGATGTGAGTGCAATATTTTGGAGTTCAGAAAAAGCATACACACATATATTCCACGAGACTCTCTAGGTATCCAAGCATAAAGTTTGCTCCCAAGGAGCATCGAACGATAACTAGGAAGAGATGTCAAGCCAGCTCGATGCTTATACAAATAGAATATTTACGTCTGATCACTGGATAATTTCAGAAAATCCTTGGTAAGTTGACGAGACAGAATATCTCTAGCCTCTACTTTGGGATGTTGGTCCCATTGAATAGATGCAATTGGTTCTCCGGGCTTTGAGATGATAGTAATACCGGAATGTGTCTGTACTTCGAAATATTTACGGTTTTTCGGACCTGTTACGATGCAATTGAACAGATCGGGATTGAAGGCAGCGAAGGTAAAAGTGAGGACTGATTGTGGCTTTTCCTCTGGCGGGGGAAGCGCTCCATATGTAGGGGGGTATGTAGAGTTAGGAAGCCAAGGGTGATCATTAATAGAGTAGGGGTTTTGTGGATTGTACCACCCAGCTTGTGCGTATGGATTGTTAGTGAACATGAATGAGAATAGAGCGCAAGGGAGGTGTCTGTCCCATAGTAGAAACTGCTCTTATAATAACGATCGTTGGTAACAGCGCTGAAGCGATGTACGATGCCCACGAATCTCTAGCGATCACGCAGCTGAAACGCAGAACAGACAAGTATATTGTAGTCAACATCCTTCGCATCCCACTTCAAGCTGGCCTTGTTCTTTTTGGAATCTGCGCTGTCTGAAGCCTGAAGAGCGACAGAACAATTCGGAGAAAATGCAAGATATGCAGCGATCTCATTTCGATCACGTTTGGGAATCCAATTACCTATATCTAACTTTGATTGTACCTCTTTTTCCCGGATCAATCGACAAGTGGATCCATCCCGAAACAGACGCCGACTCAGCCTCAATGCCGCGAAATATCCAAAAACCGGTACAATGAGTAACAACATCCATCCAATGCAATGGCGACCCACACACAGCGACAGTGCGTTCACAAGAATGGACATCCCGATGTTCTCCAATTACAGGGTACTCACAAAGGATACTCAATGGTCGAGGGCTGTGTTGCACTACGACGGAGCGAATGTTTGAAACCAAGTTGTGACCTCACCCATCCGTTATAATCCAAACCTCGAAGTTGATTCTATACTTTTTAGGCTACTGGAGTGAGCGTCTTCCTTTGAGATAACCCTATACCAAGTTGCTACTACTTAGTATGTATATTCAAAAATTCAAATCGGTCGATTCAATACTATTGCCCTGATAATGCGAGTCATATCCCAGCTTCTAGCTCCAAATCCAGATAAGTAGATCGTCTTATACGCATAACTTTATTACCAGGCGGGCCAGTCACCGAGACGAACAAAGACTCGGTAGTCCTCTAAATTACCACACACTGGCAAGTCCGGGTATCAAGCTGGCAATAGCAAGCCCAATCTCCTTGGAGTAGCGTTTACAACAATACCTACACGGACCTCTTTCCTTCAATAAATGCGTCGACGGACTCGTCTGACCGTCGAAGCCAACAGCGACCGCTAGTATCATCAAACCGCGACGAAGTTGCAGTCCATTGCAAGACATTTGATGGCGCATAAAGCTGTGGAAAGGGGTGAACAGCCCATAATTCTGACTCACAAAACAAAGAGAGATATCATCTCTTACGTAGAAAAGAATCCGCATGAATTCCTTTTCAACTTTACAAATTAGCGCTCTACATCATCGAATTCATACTGATCTTCATCAAAAACACACAACTCGTCTTGCAACGTACAAATAATTCACTCGGTTTTCTCCATTTTTTTAATCTAAAATATGTATCATGGCACGTATCGGAACTCGGGGGACTGTAAATAGCGAATAAGTTATCGACTGCAAGAAAGAAATAGTAAACAAACCTTGTCCGCAAGCTCGTGAGTGTTTATCTTCGCTCCGACTTCAGGTCTTCCATATTTCTGATCTCGTTTATTGTTGTCTAAGCGATAGGAAACCTGTCGGAGCGTTAGCAACATCAAACGAATCAGTAAATGACACTTAGAGAGACTCACCGACAATATCAGACAACACAGAGCCGCTAAAAAGAGCAAAGCGCTTGACACTGGAAGAGTGCGTCAGCATAGCAAAGAATCACGCTGGTCCGAATCGGACTTTACCTGCAAATCCTTTACTGCAAAGGGAAATCAATAAAAAGCTTGGATGCCAAAGTTGAATACTCACATATACCTCGGGCCTTGTGTTTTTGGGTATAAGTGAGAGCCTAGGATACTACCGCATTGTCCGATAGCCATGAACAAAGGAATTCCGGCCGCCTTTTTTGTTTCAGAACCCAGGTTATGGCCAACTATGATACATATTTTAGCGTTCAGGCATGTAAAGGGCCCGCTGGAGGACGCTCACACCAGGCAATGGTCAAACCGATCGTTGTGTACGTTCCACTCGTAACGCAGAACGTAGCAAAATACCTTACATGGACGTTATCCGCCACAACGAGCAACAACCTGCATAATCATCAGAGCACAGAAAGTGCTTGTAAGGGTTTGATTGACATACAAGTAACCGATACCCCCAATAGCGCTCGAAACAGCCATGAATATACCTCGACTCTGGACGCGATCCGAGGTGAAGGAGAAAGACACCATGACAATAGCCGCTACGACATAGGGCGGAACGGTTAGAAGTTGGGCCAGAGCGTTGGCTGTTCAGAAAGTTAGCGTCAGATATCCAATATTGAATTTGAGGGGCGTACTGAAGCCTAACGTCGCGATAATTGTGGGAAGGAACGCTCCAATAGATGCAAGAGCACAGTTAAGCCCAAAGTAGATCACGCCTCCCACGTAAAGCTTTAGATTTTAAACATAGATGAGCGCTGGGAAACTGACGGAGGTAATCGAAATCTTACCCTCCAATCACGGAATGCAGCCAAAACATGGGCTGGGATATATCAGGAATCTGGAGACTCAGGCTATGTTGTATCTTACCTCTGTTCACCACCGCTCCTATGTCCCCGCTTGAGTCACGATTCATTCTCTCCACGGCGATTGTTCGTTCACGCTCGGTGAGATAGACAGTCGATTCAGGTCGATTGGGAAGATAGAAATAGGTTATCACACCAAGAATAACGGCTGGTACTCCCTAAATCGGTAGATATCAATTAAAAATGTGTTCCTTCCCTGGTCATTTGGTTGACTCACCTCAATGATGAATAGAAGCTTCCAGTTGGACACTGACGAGTGTATATGTTGAACTCCGAAGGCAATGAGGCCGCCGAAAGCGCCTGCTACCGTTGCAAAGCCAAACCATAATGCGAACTAGATGATAAATGATCAAGTCAATTCAGAAACGGCGAGAATTGAACCAGAATCTCTCACTCGAAGGCCAATTTCTTCCTTGGTATAGAAAAAGGCTAAACTTGGCAATTAGCATCTTACCCATCTTAGGATGTCGCGTATGATATATCACCCACAGAAATATAGTGTGATCACTGGGGCGAATCCTGCCTCAAAGACACCGAGGACAACCCTTGCGGTCATGAGACTAGCAAAATTAAATCCTGCTGCCTGGGAATCCAATGATTGAACAAATACATATCAGGGTCAGAACCATTCTGACAAAAATATGTTCGTACCATCAGAGTTGATGTTGTGCCCCATCCTATAGCTGCACAGGCAACATAAGCTTTGGGAGGGAACAGTTTAGAGGCAATCGTTGCAGGAATTGAAAATGCGATCTAGGCAGCGCATCTTGTTGGTTATCATGGAGAAGTTCCCATAGCACAAAAAAACTTACGTATGAGAAAAAGAAGGCCGAAGTCAGCCAATCGAATAGTACACCAGTCTTGTCCCCGCCCAGGACGTCTTCAGGAAGGCCTTGAAGTCGTGCATTCCCGAGATTTGACCTGTCCAGAGCTGTATGGGCGCATCATGAGACCGTGAACGACAACAATATGTTTGGAGACACAGAAAACGAACATGCGAAAAGATAAAGAAGACAGGTTATAGGAAGAATTCTTCTGTCGAGCTTCCGTACTAACCGCTTCTCCTCTAAGGAATTGGCAAAGGTTTCGGGATTTTGTACGTCCCTCGGCCCATCGTCGCCTTCGGAAGCCTGTTCGAGCTTTTCGTCGGAACCTTTCATCAGCGTTGGGTCGGAGGACATAAGGAGACTGAATAGGGGATGGTCAAGTCGTCCTCTGAGAAGATGAATCCCAACTGATATTTATATATTACACGACCTGTGTAATATGACACGGTTTGGTCTCCGATGTCGGCTGAAGTAGTAGGCGCTATTTCCATTCTGCTCTACATTCAAAGGGAAGAGTGGCAGATGACATACATACGGGCCACACCAATATTCCTCGAAATTTGTATAAGTAACAGATATCACTCACCAATGTATAGGAGACCTGAGATGTAGTTTTCCTGAACATCGCTTCTAAAAGCGTGTGTGCGATTTCTAACAGCACCTAAGAAATCGTACTTGGATTGAACAGGATCCAGAGGTGGGGCGATAATGACTGGCGGTCGTAAGTGGTCGATAGATAGATTACAATAGTCCTGTCCTAGAGAGCTTATATGCTCTATGGCGCATGACAAGGAGCATGCGCTATTTTTTCCCATTTTATAGGAGCTATCACGCATCCAATCTGTGACCTGTCGTTGGTCCCAGTTATATTGCCCATATATCTGAGAAAGCGGAAGACACTCTGGCTTTGCTACATAGAATGATGGAGGCAAGCCTCAGTAGATCACGAGAGGAGCGGATTTGAAAAGCGGCATAGACGTTGTGGACAGCCAAGGATGAGCGGGCCATGTGATACAAAAATAGCTTCCTTCCACGAATGTCTGCATTTGGCTTGCGATTCATAGATCGGCCAGTGTATATGCTTTACATATGCGCATTATTCTAGTCGTGAAAGCGAAATTGTTTGTCCATGGTGAAATAATATAGTGAGAGTCCCAGAAGCCGCAGACACAATTACGGATGCGAGGAACGCAAGCAGAAAAATGTATGAACGGAAAATATAAATTACACTTCAGAATATACGACAGTGGTATAAAAATGTACAGTATATATGCGGTATGTGAGGTAGTACAACATAGGATGAATACACAGAACACGGGTACTAGAAGACAACCAATTCCAAAGCGATCGACAACGGGAGAGACAGTAAACCAAAAACAATAAGCAACTTACGGATGATAGATATGAGAGTTCGTAGCGGTCTATGACAAAGATTCCTCCAGTCTTGCTAAGTCGTCCTTCGCAGACAACAACACTTCCTGCGCATATATTCAGCACCATTATTGACAGAGGACGGAGTTCGAAACTTACTGTAACAACTGCCTGGCGCGCTTCGTCCTTTATCTCCTTCCACCGCCGCTCATACGTCCTCAACAGCTCGTCATACTCATCCCTCTGTCTGCGGTCGCCCAGCATGGCAGTGCGAATGACTGCACGCAAAACACAGATCCCAGCGACCCATTCAACCTCATCCGCCTCCCAGACTGCATCACGCGCCATCATCTCAGAGAACGCGCGCCCCATTGCATACGCGTAGCCGCTGTTATCCGTCTCTCCCACGCGACCCATCCCGAGCATTCCAAGCTCCAGCGCGGCTGCATGTATGCGTGCCCATTGGATGTGGTCCTTCCGGCGCTGGCGATCTGTCGCGATTCGCTGCATCTCATCTGAAAGCGATGTCGAGGAAGCAGACGACGTCGTAGGCGGGCGCTGAGCAGAAGGGGTGTTGCTGCTGCTTGAGGATGAGCGCGGGGTAGCAGTGGGTGTCCAAGTACTATACTTGCGGATCTGCATCTGCAGAGCCCGGGCCCCGGCAAGCGGCCCTGCGATCCCTGCATGGACAATAGTGACAGGAAAATAGGTAGAGGCGTCAAGAAAACGGCGCAGATATGGATGAGGATCGCGATTGAATGCTCCAGGAGCAGTTTCAGAGGAGATCGCATCGAATAGGGCGTCGACAACAGGTGTAAGTGGAGTTGGCGATGGGTTGTTGGCGACGAAGGTTTGTACCATGTTTGCGAGCGTGGATGCATCCAAACCTTGCAAGAAAGAGTCACGAAGAGTGCTCTGAGAGATGGTCAAGCTAATGGTCGATATATGCTGCGTAGGCGTGCTATGAGGGTTGTGGTTTGATGTATGCGCTGGAGCATGGCTGACTGGGGCATGGGCAATTGTAGGGTTAGTATGAGCAGAAGGATGGGGCTGGTTATGGGTCGCTGTATGGGCGTTAGGATGGGTCGTTGCGTGCGAGGCTGTGTGTGCTGTGGCATGAGAAGTAGTTGGGGTGGACAAAGTCGTGCTCATCGACGAGCTCGGCTGCATCCCACCGTATTGCACGGGCGAGATGATGGCCTGTGTGGGGTTCGCTGGGCTCCCTGTGCTGCTCCCCTCCGTGTACGGAATGACATTGGGTGTCGCGCCCACCGCCGTACCCCACCCGAGTTGGTCGCCTGGCAGCGCCGCAGATGCGACAGGATGGTGCAGCATCGTCATACGCGAATGGCTACCACTCACGCCATCGTTTCCCGCCGCCGCCGACAAATGCTTGCTCTTCTCAGCGGCCTTCTTCGCGGATCGTGGGCGTCCCTCGAGTTTACGTCGTGTGCGCCCTACCGTGTTCTTGAACCAGTTGTAGATTTGCTGACGTGGCGTCAATGTCAGGCATCGATGAGCACAGAGCGCACAGACCTCTTTAAAACGAGCCTCTGCTTCCTCAACACCTACGAACTCTTCTGGAAGACCGAAACGAACGATAAAATCTTGCGCACGCTCAAGAGCAAATTTTTTGGCATCGCCGCGAATAGATCCTTGTGACCGTCGCTCGAACTCGGGAAGGCTGCTGTCGACGATGTGAGTCGGGCGCTGTGGGCGCTGTGGGCGATGTTTACAAGACTGACCTTTTTAGAAATGCGAGTTGCTGGTCGCTGTATGCTTTCGGCAAACGGGGCTTGTGTACCCTGGGATCGCTCGACATTTCAACTGCAAGAATCTTGGAGGTTTGGATTTGCGATGAATTCGTCCCTGACGGATCTTGCCGGGTTACACACTTTCAGATTGTAACAAGGTACGAAGCTATCAAATCCTATAAATTTATCTCTAAAACGCTCGTATGGTATATGGTAGATTAAATAAGAGAAATGCCCAAAGCCAATGTCCCAACTAGTTGCTGGGTTTCCGGCTGACCACCAGGTACATTGGTGTGAAGAGCTGCAAATTAAAGAGGTCAGTCATGCAATTCACATCTGCACCAGATTTTTTTCTCACCTTTTTCTGACCGCTCAGTACAAGTGCGTCGCCTGCAATTTTCAATGTCTCGCCAACATCATGGGTGCCTTTGGGTACAAAGCCGAACAATTCCATCACTCGAAGGGCGTTGTGGGTAACAATCTTGCCGCTCCAGCTCATGCGCCATACAGTGAGGTAATCCCATAACGTCTGGGCCTTTGAAAGGTCACCCTCGAGAGGGTAGTACCAAGGAATTGGGTCGGGACGGGCGGCCAAATCCTCCTCGTGCTCAATCTGGAATCCAACCGTCTTCAAGGCCTCGCGTGCCATCTTGAGAGGCCGCATCTCGGGAATACCGTTTCCAAGTTCAATTTGGTGGGCAACTTCCTTATGTTCAGGAATCGAAGGATCCCAAATATCGGTCATGACCCATTCGTACACGCCGAACTACGCACACATCAACAATTTGTCAAAAAAGAGCAAAATAATTGAGACTTACAACACCTCCGGGCTTCAATACTTTGAAGATCTCACCATACACACCCTCAAATGATGGAGCATGGACAGTAGCTTCAATGGCATAAACTAAATCGTTATTAGCAAGAAATCCGGAGACACTCAAGAATTATGGCATACCAGCATCGAAGTATCCCTCTCCAAATTGTTCGGAAAGCTTCATAAAATCACCAGTCACGAAAGTGATTTGGTCCTCTAGTCCAGCCTTTTTCGTGTATTTTCTCGCACGTTGGACCTGGAATTCGTTGTTGTTCAGCCCTACAATTTGAACGTCCGCAAACTGTGCAATTTCGCGAGCGGGGCCGCCGACACCACATCCGACATCGAGGACGCGCATGCCTGGTCGTAGGTTCATTTGGGCAGCGAGGTAGTGCTCGTGGCGCGCCAACGAAGCAAGAAAGGCTTCACCCTTATAGAAGCGCGAGAAATGGAAAGAATGTGCCCAGCCGTATTCGTAAAGCTCTGTAGCACCATCATAATAACCTGGGACGTGGGTGTAAGCAACGAAGATAGGAGGCCTTTGCGCTGTCACTCACCATTCACGACGTCGGTATAACTGTCCAGACGGTTAGCGTTATCTTCCTCTTTCTCCTTCGACAGATCTTTGTTCCAAAATTTGGTGTAATTTGCCACACGGCTCTCGACACGGCCGTCGTCGCGTTTGACTCCAGTGGAGGACATTGAGAACTATACGGGCATTTTATCAGCATGAGAAACTTGACTCAACCACAGACAACGGGAAACACTCACATATAGAAAGGGAGGGGAAGGAGAGGGTGGTGGTGGTAGCGAAGACAGAAGTCTAATGAGTCGACTTTTATGTTGCCTGTCTTTTCCTTAAATCAGGTCATAACATCTTTTCTAACAGGTTCACGTGATCACATAGACACTCAGCCAATCGGGACGCAGCTATGTGTTCGGCATGTTGACAAGTTGTGCATTGACACGATGATCATTGACATAATCTATTTCTTATTTTTGAATCTTGCGAGACATACCGTAATGGTATTGCATTGGAGTATCCCATCAGACCATTCATGTGCGTTTTGCGTTGTGTCTTTTTGTGGTCGCCTAAAATCCCCGAATAGCCGGATTCCCTCAACAGGTGCCAAGATACCAAAACACTGACGAGGCAGTTGATATCTTTGGAGCCATATCCATGGGATTCAAATAATGGCGGAATTTGGATCTCTTCCCAATCTTTGCGACTCCTCAAAACCCCCGCTTTCAAACCTTCCAACGCAGGGAAACGGCATGTATACTGTTGTGTACTTCGAACTTAAATATAGCAACTACACTCTAGCACCTCCGAAGAGATCGACCTGGATGGAGTCGACAGTAGGCGCCTATTAGTATGTTATACAATTTTACAAGGTACGCGGATTTCCGATAGGATTCCCCTTCTTTATTTTGATCCCGAATGGCAGTGTGTCTCTTCTGTGATTCCAACGCCATTCGTCTGTTACAAGCCTCGGCAGTGTTGGTTTTTTCTACGTGAAGTACGTCTCAATTTTTACTGAACACAGTGCAGCTATACGGATACCGCATCGAATTTTTTCGACTATTATAGATGTTCCGCCACTAGCTATGGCGACGCAAGACGACAGTTGGCGGTTGTCATTGTATCTGGATAGAATACAGTCGACCTTACGTAGAAGTTAGAATACTGCGTTCAGCAAGAAAGGAACCTTGTAGGAACCGGTCCGTGACTGATACGTGAGCTTTTTGGCTTTCGAGCTATCCTTGGATCTTGCTTAACATGCCATGCAAGTACTGACAACATCTTCATTCAGCATTGTGCTCGCACAAACGAACGAAAATAAATATTGTGAGTCGTTTCCAGTATCTTCGATTGTCAACTTGAACCACTACCTTCTAAAACTCGTGTATATTTGGCAAACATACCTCACCGAAATGCTTACCCTCCTTTTGATTCGTTGTCCCATTGGACGTAACACGTTTACCTCCGACAAATCTGTATAAATAACTCATTCCTTCCCTGGCCATGCTTCTGAATTGCTGGTGTAAACGCTGTAGCAGCGTTGCAACAGCATTGCCACTGTAACTGAAACTAAACTCCTGTAGGCCCTCAGAACGACGGTGTATGCGTGCGTCGGTACCCGACAGAAATACGTGTTCTATATATTCCAGTATCGCTTGTTCCTTCTCCGATTCATCATTTTCCTTTGCTCCAGCACTTTCTCGTTAGCTTATACCTTAGTTTCACTATCGAAGCAGCTATGCAAAACGTCGCGATCTTTTGGGATTATGGTACGAGTCATTCGTTACCCGCTTTGCCTTCTGAACATCATTGCCTATATCAGAAAACTTGGTCCCTCCTAAAGATGCATCAGGTTACAATATTGCCAACAATATCCGCATCTTGGCTCAAGCTTACGGGAGCGTCAAGTCTTGGAAAGCATATCTCGACATTACAGACCAAAACTCGTCTGCAAGGGCCTTTGCCATGCGATCTGAATTACAGACATCGGGTGTTTCTCTAATAGATTGTCCTCAGAACGGTCGGAAGGAGGTCGTAAATAAAATGATTATCGGTGAGCTTCATACTTGTTATCATGAAGGATATGAATACTTGATGAGGACTAGTGGATATGTTGGCATATGCCATTGACAACCCTGCACCGTCAGTGATTGTTCTGATAAGTGGGAACCGTGACTTCGCATATCCTCTCTCTATTCTTCGAAACAGGTGTTATCAAGTGGTATTAGTCACAGCCCTTTCGGATTCGCATCTAAGTTTGACATCCCAGGCATCTGTATGCTTTGACTGGCAAAACGACATTGTTTGTTCTGGTGCACCGCCGTCGTCAGCCCCAAATTCGAATAGCAATCCGAGCACACGCTTAGATGAAGGCACCGTGCCAACACTATCCTCTACGATGAGAAGCGGGCATATTGCACTAGATTCTCACAGCTATGAACCGGTCAGTCGACCCACTGATCACGGAGATTTCCTGCACTATCTGCGCGCCTCGCTTCAACCTGTACGCGGATTAGCTGGGATACCTGAGGCTGGGCAGAAAGACCTGCGTGTGCGCTCATCCCTGAATGCCGCACCCACGGCTGAGGTGGAACTCAATGCGCCCCCCACTTCGCCCAATACTAACGCTCTTCCACGTTCTGACAAATTTGTTCGGCCTACTTGTGTCACGAACACGAGTTCTAGAAGCGTCCAAGGTAGACTATTGGATGTCCCATCAGAGACGGAAAAATCTGCGGATGATCATGGAGCTGTTCGACCTACTCAATCGCCCATCCTATCCACTACGAATTTTGAAGCGAGAATCTCACCCACATCGCCAACAATCGGCATTTCCGCCCATCTAGTCTCGCTACCGTCATTGATGTCGCCCCCACACGGAATGGTACAGAACGCATCTGTTTCCCAGGACATATTCAGCAATAAGAAGGTCGATGTTTCGGAGGACGGCATGGATAGTGTCTTCATCTACGATACACAGCCACTTTCTGATCCTTATGCCACCCCTTTTCAGAATAATTCCCCAATCCCTCACGCACCTGTCAGTTTCCCTTCGTCTTCTGAGATGACTTCATCTGCACCCCGTGGAATATCGTCTGCTGCCTGGAAAGAATATGCAAACCAACCCAGCGCCGATCCTATTCTTGTTGAAGTTCTGCAAGAAGCACCAGGATCACCCGCCATCCCAAATCTCTCAGGCATATTAGTTGACGAGACAGAAGATGTCAATACCACCACAGATATGCTTCCTCTAGAGACAGATTTCGCAACTATACCTCCACCTACAGCTACAAACACAGGCACAACTCCAAGTGCTCATGAACCCCAAATTCAAACACCTGTAACCCTACGTCATTTCAAAATCTTAGTGGACATTCTCAAAGCGCAGCTGGCGAGCGGCGTTCTCCATCCGCCTTGCTCCGTTGTCGTCCCCGCAATCTACCGCCACCGGGGTAAGCGCACATACGTTGAAGCGGGTGTCAAAAATTGGGGACAGTATGCTCAGTTGGCGGAGGAGGCGGGTATCATTGAGCGTGGGGGTGAGCGTGGTGAGAAGTGGGTTGCGTTGAAGCCTGCGCATTATTGAGCCGAAAATTGAATACACAGACCCACGCGAGCGGGGATAACATTGCATGTCCTCGCTATTGGCATATAGGTATCAGGATGTTATCTGTATCCTTCTGTTGTAAGTTGTAACAATGTTGTTGTACTTACATTTCTATACTTGTAAGCGTTTTACTAATACTATGACAATTACTCCAGGATGCGCAGGCGAACATATCAAAATCGGCCCGGAAAACCCACGCTAAGCGCTGTTCCCGGACCGGCGACTGGTGCTGGTGATTGGTAACCACCAGTCGCGCCTATGTCCACCGACCCCAAACCGACCAGCGCACTGTTCCAGAATATTTGCGCTTCCATTGTACAAGGTACGTGGATCTTAATAGGATTGACGTTGTTTCCTTCATACCGAATGACAGTCTTGTCGTCGAACGCTTCTCAAAATCTCGACATCGTCATTTGTCTTTGAACATCATGCGCCTCCACAGAAAGAGAAAGTGGCCACCGTCAGCGCAGCTATAGGAATAGTGCACCGAGATCTGCTGGCTACAAGAGTAGGACTCAGGATGTGGGTGATCTTGAGTGACCTTGTAAAGCTTGCGCTCAGCAAAATAGGAACAGGTGCGTCAGCAATATACGCAGACTTTCCCCTTTTGAGCTAAGCATTCTTGAGCTGTGTGTACTGATAAGAGTTATCAGCACTCTTTGGTATAGCTTCATTTGCCTTCTCTTCTAACACACCGTGTAGAATGTCAGCGGCGATACTGGGCACGCAGACAGATGTGTAGATCTAACCATATATAAGCAGTTACACTACTGCACTGCGGCGCCCAGGTCGATTGGATGAATGGGAGAAAACTTACCTTAACTCTGCCCCACTTGCTGTCCTGCACTCGTTCTCAATTGGCCAGCCTATAGGTTATATGTGACTTTTCGTTCCTCCTCGTTCCCTCTTGTCCTTGTTTTCACTTTCTCCTCGGTCGTCGCATTGTACGGCAATGAATTCTTTCAAGGAAGCCACCTTCTAGCCATATCCTTTACATGGTATTCCGATTAGAAGCCAATTTCCTGATCGCGTGGAATGCATTGCAACATGCTTCGATTAATTGCGCCCTTAACACGCCTCTAGCGGAGAACTGTGAAGAAGTTGTATTCACTTTTCTCTAAGATCCCTCGTAGCTTTTGCTAGGGACATATAAATACTCTGCGTACACCAAGGGCGTATCAAAACCGTTCAAAAATGGACCAACCTTGGCATGTACTCGCAACTGGTCTTTTCGTCTATGTAATCTACAAATTTGCTTTTCGATTTGCAGCATGGACAGGAAGGCGAGGTCCTTACCCGCCCGGCCCCCCCAAGAAATGGATCGTTGGCAACATGTTCGACTTTCCAACGGCGAATTCATCCGAAATATATGCTGCCTGGGGCAAAAAGTACAACAGTGAATGATTTTTTTCTCCTGCGATTGTTTTTTTAGATCCTAACCAAGCCCTAACTATCTGGAAAAATGAAAGGCAGCATCCTTCATGCGAGCGCGTTGGGCAATCACGTCTTTATCCTCAATGATCGCGAAGATGCAGAAGAGTTATTTAATAGACGAGCAACCAAATACTCTGGCAGGCCATTACTGCCAATTGTTGATATGTGAGTCCTCGACCTCTGAAATCCATCAGTCCTTGATTATTTTGGTAGAATGGGGTGGGAAAAGGTGTTCGCCCTGTTCCAAGACGGAGATTATTGGCTTCGCCACCGTATAATTTGTAGAAAGAACTTTGGTCAAGATGCAGTCAAGAATCATCATCCAGTCCAGCGAAAAAAAGTCCAGGGTTTGCTTGATGGTCTCGTCAGCTCGCCTGAGAACTTGTTCTCACATATACAACTGTGAGCATATTTGTGAGACTGCGACTTTTGGTCCGTCTCATATAGGATCAGTTTCAGCACATCGATGCCTTTAATGACAATGTATGGGTACGATGTCAAATCCAACGACGATCCCTGCGTCGACGCTGCAAATAACGCGATAGTCCTCGGTGATGCACTTCTGCTTCCAGGCGCGACATTCATCAATGCTTTTCCTTTCCTACGCCATGTGCCCATCTGGTTTCCGGGTGCTTCGGCGAGAAAATTGGCGGAACGAGCGAGGAAGTATTCAGAGACTGCGGAGAGAATCCCGATGGAATATGTTGAGAAATGTATGGTAAGATGGCTTCGAATCCACGGTGTACAGCTATATGTTGATTTTGTTATGGTGGGCAGGCTGAAGGGACTGCTCAGCCGTCGCTCATGTCAGATTTTCTACAGAGGAAATATGCTACAGGTGTAACTGAAGAAGAAGAGCGCATTGTTAAAAATGTTGCATACACCATTTACGGTGGTACGCCTCTCTTTACCATCTTGATATATGTTCTCCTTATCCAGTCAACTACATATCGGTAGGAGCTTCCGATACAGTGAGAAAGGTAATATAATATGCAGCCCAGCGACTAATCAACATTCGGCAGACTATGGCATCCACAGAAACTTTCTTCTATCTCATGGTTACCAACCCTGGCGTACAGATGAAAGCTCAAGAAGAGATAGACCGCGTCATTGGATCTAAGCGCTTGCCCGACTTCGGAGATCGAGAATCGATTCCTTACATCGAGGCTATATATCGGGAAGTAATGCGGTGGCACCCAGCCCTTCCCATGAGCGGCCCACGACGCGCTGCAGAAGACGATTGGTATAAAGGATATTTTATCCCAAAAGGTGCGTCTTAAATGGCCGATACTAGTATGTGGTACTCGTTAATTACCCCGACATTTAGGTACCATTATTCTGATGAATCTGTGGTAACTTTGTGTTTTTATTTTAACACATTACCTTGTCTAAAGACTAATCCACTTGACACCTCACAGGGCAATGTGCCACAATGAAGAGATATATCCTGAACCCTCTGCCTTCAAGCCTGAAAGGCATCTCAATGACGACGGAAGCATATCTGCCAACTCGGACATTTCTTTAGTGTACGGCTTGGGACGACGGTGAGTCGAAACGATTGCAATTTCTAATTCTGTTGCAGTCTTTCTGACTTGATTCAGCGTCTGCCCGGGGAAATATATGGCGACCTCGACCGTAAGTCACTAGTCATCTTCCAAGTATCTTGTTATCAAATATCACTTCTTTCGACAGATGTGGCTCGTATTTGCGTCAGTTCTGGCATGTTTCAATATCGAAAAGGCGAAAGACGAGCATGGCAAAGATATTGAGATCGATCCCGAATATGACAATAAGGGATTCACTAGGTATGCATTTGCCAATAACTGCATAGGTTTACGCTGATATTCAACAAAATCCAGTCGCAAAAAGCCGTTCAAGTGCACTATTACGCCTCGACCATCCATGCTTCATCTGCTGCAGCGTTGATTCCTGCGCGTTGAACATGGCTCTACCAAATGAGTAACTATCTTGCAATCGCCCACCCCCGGCTTCGTGTCAATCTGATACTTAGGATCCTGTCCTGGTTTACCAAATTAATAAGCTTCCTTCGATGTGCATTCCGGCTGGCGATGATACATATTACGATCGAAACGAAGACTTGGGCAGCTCACCTTGAGGCTTGTAATCCCTGATTCCCTCGAGATATGTATGGTCCTCACGATGGCGATTCGGAAATAAAGATAACCAATGGCCTGGTCAGATTATACTATTTGAAGCAGAGACAAGGCAGAGCGACGACGATTAGAGATCATAAGGTAACGAGATCTTCAAGGCGAAGGGCTTCATGACTACATGTTCTCGTCCTCTGACAGAAAGTTCCGGAGGATCTGTGGCATCAATCGTGTCGGTTTATATGCTGATGCACACAACATCTCGCTTCGGATATTGGAGCCTACACAGAGGTATATTTGCAAGTTCGATGATTCAAGAACGTCGACGCCAAGTGTACGCACATCGTCCGCATACAGAATATAAAACATCAACATCAAATATGCAAGATCGATAAGAGGCACCCATGATCATGGAGTTGAAAACAAGGTCAATCCACAGTGAACATGACCTTAGGACTGCACTATGACTTGTGATCAGAACACAAGAAGCATGAAGAATGTCCGACCTACCAACAACTAGTACAGTCCCCTGGTTGTAATCAGTCACTGCAATAGGATTAGTTGAAGCTTATACACAATCACACTAAGAGGTTCAGGATAGGTGTCCGAAGAAAAGGGATAATAATTATGTAGCAGAAAAATACAAGTGCAAATGTACAACCTTTAACGCAAGATACAGAGCAGCAAAAATAGGGAGAAAATATCTAGAGTTCTTGGCTAATGGCCTCATCCTTCTTCGTTTTGCCTGACTTCGTTGGCAGGAGTTCCTAAACAAAGTAGGTAAGCCACTGTATGTGAAAATTGCTGAATGTGGCTACTTACAGGAGCGATGTGAGGTACGACACCACCTTGAGAGATGACGACGTTACCCAGGAGCTTTTGTAGTCTGATCATAGCAAATGAGTCAGCCTGTCAGTGTGTGAAAGATAGATAAGACTCACTCCTCATCGTTACGAATGGCTAGTTGCAAGTGACGGGGTACAATACGTTGCTTCTTGTTATCGCGAGCGGCATTACCAGCCAGCTCAAGAATCTCAGCGGCGAGGTATTCAAGCACAGCAGCGAGGTAAACTGAAAAGTAAGGAATCCGATAAGCCACAAAATCCGAAGTAAATTGAAGTATTAACGAACCTGGTGCACCAGCTCCTACACGTTGAGCATAGTTGCCCTTCTTCAGCAGACGGTGGACACGACCGACGGGGAACTGGAGACCAGCCTTGGCCGAGCGAGATTGGGACTTAGTGGAAGCCTCGCCACCTGCAGCCTTGCCTCCGGACTTGCCAGCTTTTCCTTTGCCAGACATAGTTGATGTGGGTGTGTGGGTGGGTGGTTAAGGTGGGTGAGCGACGAAAAGCCAGGTGGTGGTGGGGCGAAGGAAAGGGGAATAATTGGGGACCGTCATCGTCGAGCTGTATTTATATGGGAAAGAGAGAGACGCACGAGCCACAACAAGCCTTGTAAACAACAAACGAAATAAGGTTCACGCCCGTACCCACGCGCACGTGATGCAAACAACGCGCCCAAATTGATCAACAAAGACGCGAGGATTCAAACACGGACAAACGAACGCGTCTCTATATAATCTCTCTCCGCCCTTTTTTATCTCATACTACTACCATCTCACTCTTCATCGCAATGGCTCCCAAACCCGTTTCCACCGCCGGCAAAGCCCCCGCCTCTACTGCTTCCAAGGCACCAGCCAAGTCCGCTGAGGGCGCGAAAGCAGCCAAGAAGACTTCCAAAGCAGCAGCCCCCGCTGACGGCGAGAAGAAGAAGAGAAAGAAGGTCCGAAAGGAGACTTACTCCTCTTACATCTACAAGGGTATGTTTCTACCGTCTCAATGCATTCGCCTAGCTCACCTTGTGCTTTCTAGTCCTCAAGCAGGTCCACCCAGACACTGGTATCTCAAACAAGGCGATGGCTATTCTCAACAGCTTCGTCAACGATATCTTCGAACGCATTGCTACTGAGGCTTCCAGTACGTTTAATCTTGATTTTGACTTTGATTTGTTCTTATTGTATTTTACAGAACTCGCTTCGTACTCTAAGAAGTCAACAATCTCCTCTCGCGAAATTCAAACATCCGTCCGTCTCATCCTCCCTGGAGAACTTGCTAAGCACGCTATTTCAGAAGGAACGAAATCAGTAACGAGTACGTTTACTCAATTGCCATTTCTTGATATTATTTCTGACTTTCTGCCTGCAGAATTCTCATCAGCAGGAGCCAAGTAGATGTCTCCTTTCCATTGTTTAGTTATCTTTATGGTTTCGGTGTATATCATTGTATTTATTTAATCCATTCTCATTTTTTTGCCCTCGGTTTTTTTGCCTGTGAATGCTGCTGTTTACTTTTGCAAGTGGTCCAGAACAAGTCCAATGTGCTTAATCTTCAATTGGCTCACTTTCTCGTACGTCTGACTGGTATTTCAAAGTTTGCTGCTTGGTCTGATTTCGCGCAGTAGTATTTTCATTCTTCATTCTGGCTCAGCAAGTGCGGCATGTACGTATGTTCTGGTGATCACTACGAATTTTGACGCGGCGGTTCATCCACCTTCTCCCCTTGTTCTTCAGTGTTTTGCTGGGCCAACAGATATATTTCATGATCATGTCGTTTGTCATCCTCGAGTCATGGTGGCGCAATCCAGCAACAAATCATCATAAGAGTCGACCGCTTCAACTCCCTCGCACCTTTTTCTGGGAGGTATCTATGTAAGCCTACCCAATTTTTGAATCTAGCTGTTGCTAACCTAGAGTATTTTCAGTTCATAGATGATGTCCTGTGACTTCGTTTTCAGAAGCCTTCCGTATCCAGACTTATATCGATAACCACCCGGGCTAATCCACCCGAGGTACTTTGACTCTCCCGCTCTGTGCCTGCTCTCCGTCGACTGGACCATTTGACATACCTTGGCTTCGTCTCCTCCCCAGAAATAAATTCAAAATTCAGCATCGGGATAATGTTTGCCCTAGCCCTATGAGAGCGTTCTGTGATTTATCATTACGGAAGGCTTGCTATAGGACGAGGAGAAAAGGGATGACCCTTTCGTTGGCTCACCGTGGACTGGATCTTCCACGAGGCTCGCTTGATTCAGATTGGATCCGAAGGTCTAGGAGACACCATGGTAAGCCCATGCTTCCAGCTCTTTCCCCCTCCGAATGATCTGATCAGTACGCACTAGTGAGAGAACGCTACAACTTGACGCAACATTTCCCAAGTATCTCAAGCATTCATGACACATATGTACTTCTTCAGTTGAAGTGAGTTACAAGCGACAGTCCAAATATACGTAACTTTCGAACACAGAAAATTCTGCGACACCTGCAGGAGCTGATAAGAATCGTACTCAAATTCGTGTAAGTATAAGAAGGTTGAGCGATCGTCAAGCGTGAGGCCAGCTCTTACTTCCCCACTCTTATCAGCGTCGATTTATTCATGACCATCCTCTTTTACGACCTTTTTTCCTTGTGCCCGGGGACTGCCTGGTCCCCAAACACGCGTAAAGCCAGGTGCGTTAATTCAGTCGATATTTGCTAGAGTCGGCGGCTGAGCAACTTTAAAAACAGGTTTTGTTTGAACTATAAGGGCATTCCTTACAAGACCGAGTGGGTGGAATGGCCAGACATTCAGAGCATCTATGAGAAGCATGGATTGCAGGCAACCTCTAGCCATCCCGATGGGAGCCCAAGATATACCTTGCCAGTCATTCACGATCCGTCCACCAATACTTCTATCTGCGACTCTTTCTTGATCGCGGAATATCTCGACAAAACTTATCCTAACAACCCGCTCATCTTTCCACACGATACCCGAGGACTGCAAGCTACTTTCGAGGGGGGCTATTTTGGCAAAATTGGAGCAATGATACCTCTCATCCTCCCTGATATTTGCCACAACATTTTGACGCCCACCAGCTTGACGGTGTACAAGCCTCAAATGGAGAAGGCCTTCGGGATCAAGATGGACGACTTCTCTTTTGAGAGCGAAGCGGCCGTTGGTGCTTGGAAAACATTCAAAGACGGTCTTGGAGATATTTCCTGCTGGTACGAGAGAACTGACGGTTCATTCTTGATGGGGAATACGATTTCTTGGGCAGATTTTGTGGTTATCTCGCCCTTGCTACTTATAAGGAGTGTTTGGGGCGAGGATAGTCGGCAATGGAGGGACGTCATTCAATGGAATGAAGGAACCTGGAGAAAGCTCATCGACGCGTTGGATAAGTATACCACTGTCATTTGACTGCCCGCATTCTCAGGACCCAAAAAAAACAAGGTCATCGCTGTAATTCCAGCCTATTTTCTCATCTCTTACGGAGAATTTTGGTTGCTCATTAAGTATGGGTAGGCCCCATACATACACATGTTATCCTTGTATATACATAGACCTTCAATCATTTTGTAATTATCCAAGAACGACGCGCACCTTGAGAGGTTCAACATACTGAAGGAAATTAAATGCAACTTCGCAAAACTCCGGGTGAATATAAACAACAGGTTTGGTTGCAAAGTACTGTGTTCCTTCCATACTTAGAAAGTCAACGGGGCGCCTGGTAGCAAACATACATGCAGTTGCTGCAGAAAAGTCTAAAATAGGATGTAATTTATTCCATCATCGATAGGTACTCTATCAATATGTACCGGGGGAGTATAGTAAGGTCGTCTAATCAATAAATAATTCCTGGAAATCATTGTCCATAGTGAGAGGTCCTGTACGTATATGAAGATCGAATGGACGTCGCTGAATAGTGGGGCGAAGTCGTGCAGTTCAAAGAGAGGGGCTCTACTTGGAAACACATGTCTTGCTGGTGAGATCGTATACGTACCCGTCGAAGCAAGAGTAGACAACGCATGCTCCAGCGACGCACGAGATGTCATTAGCTCCAGGGATGAGGGTGCAGTCGTGCCTAGGAAAGAAAGTCACTTGGGGATCCTTCACGATTTTAGGGGGCGAACTCACTTGGCGTCGAGGCTGGAGCATCCTCCACAGTCTCTAAGGTCGACATTGGGAGCAACACATTCATAGCCATTAGAGACCCATTGCTCCAGGGAAGTTGGGATAGTCGCAAGAGACCCGGACGCAGCGATGGGGCAGCCGTAGTAATCCTTAGGGCAGATTTCGACAGCGATTTCGGAGGCATCCATCGTGTCTAGAGCACGACGCCGTGATGGGGCAGTGGGACGGTGGGATGGCTGGGGACTGTGTCCTTCGTGATTGTTGTTGTGTCCTCCATCATGGCCGTCATTATTGCCCCTGTTTTCTCCGCCGTTGTCGCCAGAATTTCCTCCGTTGTTGTTTTGCCTTGCAGTTAAAGTCTAATTGAGAATTGTCAGATGTCAATATCGAGTATTTGGGAGAAATAGGCTTCACCTCATCGCGTGCGACGGGGGTGGGGACGAACGCTGCAGCGGCAGAGAGGCATAGAGCGAGAGTGAGCAAAGTACGGGGGAACATCATCTCGAACGAACGTAAAGGAAAAATCTAGCGACAGGGAGCAGAGGGCTGGTTCGATAGAACGAATGACACTCTTCGTTACTCCTAGCTTTTCTTCGAAGGCCTGGGAGAAAGATTTAATGGAGATTGTGGAGCCGGGTTTGCTGCTATGTAAGGACGTTCGAATTTCATTATGTTTTTGTGAACTGACGTTTACCGACGCCATCGTACTCGCTCGGTGACCGCATAAACATGGACCGGAAGGCTGAGGATGCGATCGCTAGTCTAGAGCACCTATATCCAATCACGGAGAAAGGTAGAGGAGGAAATCACCATCAAAGTCCATGTGTAGATAGATTACTTGCAGAGTACGTTTATCGATAGTGTGTATGACATATAACCTGAGATAGCGAGAACTAGTTCCAAGATAACCTAGAGAGACCGAGTGCCAGTGGCTGCGTAGGTCCAGGATACGTCGTTCGCCGGATTATCGCGGCAGATAGCACATTTGCAAAGGCAGATGGAAGCAAAAAGATTGGCCCGGCAGAGGTTTTTGCACGATGAATCTTCTCTAAGGCGTATGATAAGTGAGGGGGACGCAGCGGCGCTTAGAATGAGCCCCAATTGGTGTGCAAAACTCTGAGCAACGTTTGGTTGTCTACATTGGCTGTATGTAGGCTGCTGTTCAAGAAGTTGGTGGTGGACAAACATAATCAGTGGCGCCACAACTTGATTAAGCGACGATTACTCATCAGTTCGGCTCCCACCAAGCTCCCACGAAAAGGGGGAGGTCGAAGAGCCAATCATCTACTGATACTTGGGTTGCGTATGTATAGTTAAGAGCGAGCAGGAATATTGCTGTGGAAAAGATAGACGAGTTTAGTAGGGAATATGGAGGCCTGACAGTACATGAATTCGAAGGCCTTCGACTTGGGGAACGGAGAAGGAATCGCGAAGCTGGTTCACTCGAGTTGAATGTGTACTAGCTCGGTGGCATGACGTAGTGCCGTCGGACACATTACAATCGGACGTCGAAGCAAGACTCCTTCCTACACCTTTTGATCAACACTTTCACCAGCATACTGCTTCGCTACAAATAGCACGTATATCAACGAACAGACCCTTTTCCGGTGCTGCCACAGGACTCTCGCCAACGCCACAATTAGTTCTACCTACGAAAAACCGTGGCAAGCTCCTACAATATATCAAATAGTCACTGGAGTGAGGGCTTTCAGCCCAGTTTATCATTCTGTCAAGTTAAATGTCCAGATGGTCTGCCTCCGTGGGAAGCAAGAGACTACAAAGTAGTAAGTGATAATGGTATGCTTCCAAACAACAAGGCTCGCCCTGACTTTATCTTCGCTCTCTGTTACTGTAGGCATGCCCGGATTATCCTACGATAAGAGAATCAGAAAGACCCGACCTTCTGTTTGGCCGAGATAAACTCACTATGCACCGCTGCTTCCTGTTGGCGTTCGCTCTCCATAAGACTATGCAGCTAGTCAATTTCCCAGGAAACGCACTTACAGATATTTATAGGAGTCTGCGAAGACAGAAACGTTGCCTGAAGGGACTTTCGAAGGTGCAAGTTTCCGAACTTAGGTTCCCCATCGGACGGCGACTACCCTTCAGGACGGGCGTGTAAAACTAATCCTATCTTTAGCTCCTTGCCCCACCAAGTACGTATGTATGACCGCTATGAAATATGTGCCCACTGTATGACAGTACAACGGTAGCTGTCAAAGGCACAGGCTTTTTCGGATTTCAGCAACACCATGATTCAACTACTTCAACCTACGTAGATAGCCTGCAATCTGGGCCATACTGGCTAGCTTCTTTCTTGTATAACTCGACTTTGTAGGTTTGAACAGAACTTCACAGGAGAAAATCGGGGGTTGCTTTCGAGGAGCTTTGGAAGAACCTCTCGATATATTCCCCTTGGACAAGTTCCTCTCGTCGCAGGTCCTATCTGGATGTCACATTCGCCTCATGAACAGGTATGTGTTCTAAAAATTTCCTTGTCTCGAGTCTCAAC
This sequence comes from Pholiota microspora, assembly GCA_003314615.1. Classification (NCBI taxonomy): domain Eukaryota; kingdom Fungi; phylum Basidiomycota; class Agaricomycetes; order Agaricales; family Strophariaceae; genus Pholiota; species Pholiota microspora. Next base: position 45,059 of record QFFD01002606.1, read on the forward strand.
AAAAATAGATGGTAAAGACAGGAACATGGTCAACAATCGTCGACCTTCCTCTTGAGCCACTAGCTGAAATATTCTACAGCCTCAGTTGGGAGGATATTCTGAGGATCCACAAGGCAGTCTCCATTTATAAATGTCATCGCTCACTAAAGGCCTCATTTACAGACGTGCAGGTATCTATATACCATTCCAAGGCACGAATTATTTGGGCAGACCTCTTTATCCGGTGTTCATCTTCACCCGAGGAGGAGAAGCCGGCTCCATTGGAACGACCTATCGACATGTACACATCCCAAGAAATTGAATACGTTCTTCTGCGGTGGAAAAGTGCGCAGATGGGATGGGTCGGCCACGACGAGCTCCCCGCTCGCGAGCGAGTCATCTCCACAGTAGATGCTGCCGTAATGCATCTCATGGAGGGAAGTCGATGGCTGCTCGTCGTCGATTGCCATAGGGCCTCCGTCAGCTACTACGCTCTGGAAGCGTCCGATATCACAGGACGAATTTTGACCCCTCCAGTGTTTGAGAAAGACGATCAGGATGCATCTGTTCTTCTCGCGGTCGACATGGACTACACAGACTCAACTCTAGCTTTTAATCTTGCGCTATCCTTGTTCGGAAACGCAGGCAATGCTCAACAGGATTACACCCCCGCCGACGATGCCCAATTTTTGGCTCAGCCACCGACGGTGAACATCTGGCACGTCGAACTACAACTCGACTGCAAACAGTCAGGAGTTGCGCTGACCGCTCAACGCGTAGCTTCTTTCTTACATTTGCCTGAAGTGAAATCTAATAACGCACTCTCACTCCTCGGACCCCATGTCGCTTTTGGAGTATACAGTAAATGGGTGAGGCAAAGGGAGTATTCCATTGTCGTTGTTGATTGGGATCAAGCAGAAAAGCGAGGGACGCATTACTCCATGGTAATTATTCCTCGATCCGGACACCCGGTGCGTCCTCTGTGCTCATCTTTGGCTAGTCAACATTTTTGAATAACCTCGTCCAGCGTTCTATTCGTCTACTTCCACACAGCCGGCTTCTATCTATCTCGGCGACACAAATCAAACTATATGATTATACTAGCGCCTCGCAAAGTCTGTCAATTTCCGGATTTACTGAGAACGATGCTGAAGTGACCATGCGGCCTCTCTGGGTGGTGAACATGCGGGACATCATACATTGGAGAGTATCAGAGGCGTTTCTTTCCCCCCACACCACGCGCGTCACCTTTCACGATTCTAGATCTCTTTATGGTATCACCATCACAGCTGATATGAACCCTCCAACTATCACGAAGCTTGTCAGTGCGATTCCAGTCAGAATGCGTGGCTCTCGTTGGACCGCTTCGCATTATTCGACCTCGGTGACCGTGTATGACCAGTAAGTGTTTCCCATCCCCCATTTCTTCGGACTTCATGCGCACAATACAAATCTGACCGACCATAAAAGGAAACTCCTGTTGATGCATTATTCCTGGCCGACAGACTCGGAGGCCCGTCAGGGACACCAACACAAGATTTCGCGAAAGCACTTTGGGCCCAAATGTGCCAGTGGCTTGGGCCCTCTGTTTGATATACCTTCGGGAAGAATCGTCATAGCAGGTCCTACGCGCGACCAGCAAACGATACTGGACCTCGCGCTGCTGTATAAATAGATAAGGTCCGTCCTCAAGCAAAGCTATGTACTCAGAAGGATATCTCAACCCAAAATTCCGGATCGTCAAAGAACAGATATCTCGGCTCCCGTATGTATTATACATAACTCTAGCTGTATGTAAGCTCCTATTAAGCGCCCGTGTCTGTGTAAGTGTGCTACATTTCTCTATGTCACGTATTTTCCTTGTCTATCGTGCTTGGACATCACACATGTATATTCGCATATTCGCTCCACTTTATATCGTAGCAGTGTCCCACCAACACCCTGACAAAGACCTTCTGATTGTTGCCTCGAAGCGCTGGCTGCTCAAGCGTCAAAATGAAGATTCAATATCCAATTCCAATATAGTAACGTAAAAATGGCCTGAACATGAAAGGGGATCGTGGCAGTAGTTTCCGTATCTGTTCGAATCCGAGGCGGGCCACCCGGAAAATTTTGCAAGCGCCCCTGCGAGATTCTGAGAGAATGTGCCATTGCATCTCATGGGTTCGCACATAAGGCAACAATGCTATTTATATCCTGTGCTTGAAATTTATGCATTTCCTGTTATGGAAAACGAGCCCACAATGTGCTACGGAAATGAGTCGAACTCGGAGGGGGGCGTGGCAACCTTTGAAACACGCTTGGGAAGTTCACACCTGTGCAGTATAAAAGCGCACCTTCCGAAGCAATTCCGACTTCAACGTCTTCCACTTCGATATCAATCCCCTCCCTCTTGCCTAATCCCTGCGGCGTTCAAGCTACAGGTAATGTATATTTCGTTCCGATGTGTGCATTGTGTTAATTATCGTTGATTGTTTCTAGATCAGATAGTTTTCATCAACCATGCCCTTTGTGAACACGCCCTCTTCCGACGATGACTATTGCACCGTCGTCCCAGATGATGAGCAACGTTTACCAAACCTATCGATTGACGACACCCCAAAAGAAGCGGAGTACCTTCTGCGCCGTATAAATTTCAATCCTGAAAGCTGCAAGCTGGCTCTGAATATCTCGATGGCTACTACCGACAGTCAGAACTTCGAAAACCTCTGCAACTACTTGGGAGAAAAATATGAGTATCCTTTGCATGATGAGGCCCTGTCGTTCAAATACACCAAGGGAACATTTAGTGTCAAGATCGGGCAATATGACACGCAAACCCTCAGATTTAAGGGCCGTCCCAGGCTTACACTTCTTCTGGATTACACCGACGAGGTCCCACCGTCTGGCACCAACTTCGTTGGCCCTCTCGTTACCCTGTTGCGAGGGCTGACGACGTTCTGTTTGCACACCAAGACCCTAGTCATAGATGGTATCGTTTTATCAGCATATCTTCCAAGTCTATGCTGTTGCGATATCAATTCCAACGAAGTATCCAATGAAGCATGCCCCATAGGACATATTTTGGATCTCTTCGATCTCGCAACGACTTTAGTTGTCCCAATATTTTCAAAAGATGTCCTGAAGACATTGAAGTTGCATATTCTTATGGGACCTTCATTTTACCCCTCAGGCCTTCTGCGGTTAAGACGTACTCTGTATGGTATTATGGACGACTACGACTGTCGATCTTTACAGGTTGAACTGGCGAGGAAGCCGTGGCCTCTGCATCTCAAGGGAACGTGGAGAAAGGTACACGGCTTCCCAGGACGCGCCAAATTTTTATCAGAGCAGTGCATGTAAAATGGCGAGATATAGAGTAGAAATGAATAGAGTTGTGTGTGTGCTAGATTCAACCGATGGTCTTTAGCATTCAAACGTAAGTAGGACCCAATGGATAGCCCAAAATAGTACATGTTGGATCTGTGGAACGATCCCGTGACTCAGTGCTTCTTAGTAGCGTGCGAAGCAATTCACTCAGAAAGCCTCTTCATGATTCTGTTAGCTCTCAGAATCTTCTCTTCTCATTCGCTCGCGCAACAATCCCACAACAGCCGTCATTTGCACAGGCATTTGTTTTCGTCTGAGTCATGCCCGGTTCCTTGAGTGGCCACCTGATTGATCAGTTCAACCCGAATAGTCCACTCAACTCTTCGATTGTTGCTCATGGAGCTATGTCCTTCAACCCCACCATGCACGGCACCCCATATGCTCAACAGTCATTCTCATTCTTTGGATCCCAAGCTCAGCAGTCCTTCGCCAATGACTCAATATCGGAAGAGACAGCCAGGAGGATAGCGACGTTGCAAGTTAAGCTCAACCAAAAATTGGGGCCAGAATACATCTCTCAGAGACCGGGGCCAGGAGGAGGCCCCAAACTGACCTACGTTGAAGGTTGGAAGATTATAAACCTAGCAAACGAGGTGTTTGGGTTCAATGGATGGTGCTCCAGCATCATCAACTTAACGACCGATTTCGTGGATTACAACGAAGAAACGCGACGTTATAGTGTTGGAGTCACGGCCCTGATGAGGGTTACATTGAGGGATGGTGTGTTTCATGAAGATATTGGATACGGAATGTTAGAGAACTCGAAGAGCAAGGGTCCTGCTTTGGACAAGGTATGTCAGCCCATTGTTCTATCTTTCTGACCTGTCTGAACATTGCCCAGTGTAAGAAGGAAGCCGTCACCGATGGCCTGAAACGTGCTCTACGAAGCTTTGGAAACGTCATGGGAAACTGTTTATATGATAAATCGTACACCTCAGAGGTCATCAAAGTCAAGTTCGAACCGGTAAGTTTGTCGTAGTTGCTTTATTCGACCATCACGTTCTGATCATGTATAGAAAAAATTCAACAAGGAAGAGCTCCATCGACGACCCGAGTTCGATGACACAAAACCAAACGTCGCTTCCACGTCCATGAATTCTTCCATTTCCACTTCGAATAACGCACCTCGTGCTGGTCCCTCCACGGTAACACCAACACGACCTCCTTTGCAACAAAATCAGTCACGACCCATCGCAGCACTACCCTCACATCTACGTACAGAAGTTTTCAACTCCGGATCAGGTCCTACTACCTACAGTAATGCTGCTCAGCAATTTGACGCCCAAGGCAAGAGCCACGCTCAGTCAACAGGCCTCAATACGCCTATAACTACACCCCTCCAACAACCCCGATCCTCTGCAGTCCCTCAAAAACCTCAACGGTTTCAGCAACCCCCGGAAACTCGACAACCAGCTGCAGGGGCCAAAACAATTCCCGCTCCGTCGTGTCCACCTAAAGTTGAACTTGACGAGGATGAATCGTTCGGATTTAATTCTGACGACGATGCTTTTCTTGCCATGGCTGATCTTGGGCCCGCAATAGGCGGCGATGATTCCGACATGGGACGTCCGATAATTGCTGATGAAGACACCGGTAGACCTATTGACCACGAAGAGGGATTACTCCTTCGACCCGACGACGATGATTCAACGGAGGTGCCCATGAATCAGCGGCGCGAGATCCCAGGGAGACAGGCATCGGCATCGTCTTCAAGCTCTGCTGCTGGGAGGTCACGAACACGACAAGAGCTGATTGCTGCTGCTTTAGCGGATAGCAAGCTAGAATCAGGTAATGGGAAGAGTGACTTGGGCACGAATCAGCAAAACAATGAATCGACTATGCCACCTCCACCCGTGCCTCAGCTAAGGACGACAACATCTTTGGCTCAACAGAACCACCAGCGCTATATGCAAAATCGGCAAAATAAAGATCAAAATCAGATGCCCGCTCCTCAGACTTCCCTGCAGACTTACTCAAATATGGCTGGACAATTAAATGGGAACCCGGCAGCGTTTGGCAGAGGAAACGACACATTAAAAAGGCCACAACCCTCCATCGGTGGATTCAGTTTTCCATCTAGTACAGTGAGTGCTAAGCCTGGTTTTCCTGTTGGAGAATAAAAATGGCTGACAGATTGTATTCAGAATACAGGGCAGTCTGTAGGGAGTGCAACGTCTTCTGGTATAGGGATCAAACGCCCTGCCGAGGCTATGAAGTAAGTTTCTTAGTTTCGTTCAATGATGACGAACGTTGAATGTTCTTGCAGTTTCTCCCCTAATTCAATGAATCCTACCTCAAATTATAGAAGCGCAACGCCTGGAATGGGCCTGCACAATTCCGCTGGGGCGTCTCATGGTCGAAGTATTCTAGGCGCTTTGGACATAACGGATAGCGGCGACGTGAAAAGACGAAGGTCGTGAACGTTTGCTTATGCCTCAAGGCATGTCATGGTTTTTATGTTTCCTTTTCTTTTACACGGGCTATATTTTGAAGTGCTGTTTCTTAAATCTTATGTTCGCGGATCGGAAACTTTTGACGAAATTCTGGACGTTTTGCTACCAACACTGTAAATTATTCAATATGTTGTATATTACTACATCATTGTATTGTTTTTATATTTGCTGTTCATCACTTATGTATAAGCCACCGAAGCCGCGCTCGTGTATGATCAGACTTACTCTTGAGCCAAAGACTGAGCTCTAAGAGGCGCGTCATTTCACGCGTCAGTGATAGTCACGTAAGTATCACTGAATGTGACTCTTCGTGTTATGAGGCCGAATGTGACTAATTCAACTTCACCTCTTACGCCCACCTACTGGGATTGCTCCGGCGATTCCGTTCATATTCGCATTTTAACTTGTCATACTTATATCATTTCCATGAGCTTTACTTTGACATCTACGCCCCAAAAATTGGCCAATAAACAATCAGTCATATATCTTTCCCCGACGAAGCGGCGGCCAATTACTGCCAATGAACCACCGACTAGCTTGAAACTGCAGCATTCGAAGCACACTCAGAACGAGCTGAAGTTATGGGTGCAAAGATCAGATGCAGTAGCGTCTTGCTTTATACGTGATGTCTTCAATCTGGAGCCCAATGAAACAAACAGTGCGTTTACCAGTCTCTTGGAATCGCAAGGCCTCTTAAGTTTTGGACAGAGAGGGATCCAGAATTCTACTGGCTGGGATCTGTTCCCTGTCGGAGTGTAAGGGTTGTAGGCATGATTGTCGGCGCGCAGACATACGAGAAAAGAACGATTTACACAGGTGTGCGCAATCCGTCTCTACGTCTACGACTGACTGACTGACCGAGTGGGATCACACAGTCGACGACGGCACCGGCATCATTGACTGTGCACATAGGCACCAACTTCCAAAACATTCCCCCAAATCTGAAGTCGCGGTTTCCAAGTACCAACGTGTCGAACCAGTCAGAGCTGCGGTCGAAGTTCCGGAACCCATGGCGAACGTAGGACAATTCGTACAGGTGACTGGAATAGTTGGCCACTCATTCGAATGCAGGCAAATTACTGTCGATAAGATAGGTATGTCTACCGTAATGTTTTGCGCTTCCTTTCTGTGTTGAAGACACCACAGGATTGTGCTCATCTTCTAATGACGAACTATACCATGCGAAAGCTGTTCGCGAGCTGCATAGAACTTCGTATTCAAGGACGCATGCTTTTATGATTCCACCTTTGCAGAAGGTAATTCCCCAAACACCAATAAAGCAGTCGCCAATTACAAATCTTGGCTTTCCAAGTCCACCTTCCTCCGTCTCTTCAAGTCCTATCAAGGATCCGTTCCATCATGTGAGTTTTCCACCATTGAATTCATTCTTAAACTTATCTTCACGTAGTCGCCGGTGAAGCCACTTCCAACGAAGCAATCGAAACCAAGTCCAGTCAAACTTCGCCATCCTGCTCGTCTGCATACCCATGACCTCAACGCAAATATATTCCGCATATACGTCAAGTATTACATGGATTGCATCTTCGACGAATCTTTCGCAAGCCCTACCAGGGGTTCTCAATTTGATGAGACTCCACGTCCATCTTCAAGATATCACGGTATGAACGACTCAACACCTCGCAGGATACCTCGCCTTGATTATGGCCTAGGGCCCTCGGGAAACCAGTCAATTAGCCCTCAACCATGTCCGTCACAGGCAAGAGCCGAAACGCGAAAAGGATTCACATTATCCTACCTACGCCGCGTCCCAGAGCTTTCACTACTTGCTTCAAGAGTGGTCGATGCCGTTAGCAAGAGACGCGTTCGAGAAGAGGTGAAGAAATTAGCGGAAAGTGGGTTGCCTACACCCCGTACGATGCCTTCATCCAAGCTATCACCGCAGAAGAAGCATGCGAAGGTGAAAGAACTGTTCAGATGGGCTATCATTAAGCACCTGCAAGAAGGGTGCCTTGTAATCTGGGATGGGCCTATTCGGCGTTGTCCGGATAACTCGGTCGCAGATTCCAGCAAGTTATGGAAGGTGAAGACGCCTGCATCCACAGAAGGTGGAACCAGCAAAGTGTTTAGTACCACTTTAGGGACCTCGTTTCTCACCGAAGACAACGACGGCGAAGATATGCTATCCGACCCCGACCCAGATGAGGAAGCATATGTGTCGTTGACGCCCGATTTTGTTGCTAGCATTGTTGAAGGGATTATCACGGTGGTCGTGAAGCGCAAAGAAGCCGCCAGGAACCCATATGCTGGGGCCACAAAGGAAGAGATATTGGCTGAGCTGAAGAAGGATGACCGATGGCAGCATCTTGGTATATGGATGATTGAAGACGCCCTCGGTATCTTGAAGGCGGACCAAAGAGCACATCATTCGAAGGACGGACTCCGGTGGGATGTCACCGCGTAATTTGTCGCTCTTTTTGGGCAGTGACTATGGATTCTGTATGCTTTAAACTCACGTCTAGAACTGACATATGCACTTTCAGATTTAATTCATGCTACATGTACATAATGTACAACTCGTTGAACACTCAAGAAGGTTTTTCACCGGATATGTAGCAGACGCGACGATTCAATAGAAATACTTACAATAATGATTAGAATTTACAGTTTATATACCTTGCAGTAGTTCGACAAGTTCTCATGTTCGAAGATCGTTGATCAATATTCTGAATTTCAGTGTCTCTGTATCAAAAACGCGTTGCGCACAACCTCCATAAGCATGCAACACCTCCCTCGCTTTCCAGCTGCAAGAAACACCTTTCCAACCCCTTTCGGTACTCGCAGTAGTCGGCATCAACAGAGCCACATTGCCAAGCCTATTTGAATGGAATGCGGAGATTATACCTGTACCTGTGCCGCCGGGGTCCTAACTCTCGTAGGCGCTCGTTCAACTCCAACCACCATCCTACACCGTAGACTGCGACTCTGTCCTGATCATTATCCTCAACCCCAGCAACGATCAATCGATATCATCCATGTACTGATCTAATTCGAGCCAACGCTTACGCTCCAACTTACCGACGACCAAACGCTGTGCGGCGGCTGCGCAGCCACGGACATTCAGGACCTACTTGAGTGCACCAGGAGGCGGCCTATCCTTCTCTTTCGCCTCCCATGTTATCACAGACATTCTTAGCGTCTGGCGAAGAAATTGAATTGGCGAGGCAACTGCTGAAACTTGCCGAATGCGAGCAGGCTGGGGCCCTTCACGCAGATGCAGCAGTCGCCCTATTTAGCCGCAGCGGGCTGAGTGTCGAACAGCTGCGCGATATATGGAATTTAGCAGACAAGAATGGAAGTGGGCATCTCTCGGTGGATGAACTAGCGGCCGCCATTCGTCTGATGGGATGGGCGCAAGCAGGGGAGACGTTGGACATTAATCTCTTGCTCAAAAGTTAGTTACTTTCTTCGCATTCTTCTTTCATCCCTGACACGACTTTAGTGGGTCCTCTTCCGACCTTGGACGGAATTACCTCTTTCAGAAAGCCTAATCAAATTAATTATCCTCCTGTTGACCCCGACGATGTCGAAACCTTCAAACGATCATTCGTCCTTGCAGGGCCCGTTCGAGGCGTCCTAGAGGGTTCGTCCCGAGAATATTACCACGGCACGTACGATGGCTGACCTCCACACAGGGGATAAAGCCATGTCTGCCTTCATGACATCCAATCTCTCTTATGAACAACTCCGAAGAATTGGGTATGTCCTCTCTCCAACCCAACCATATTTGATTTGCCAATAAGAAAGTACGAATCGTAGAGGTCTTGTGGATGTGGACGGTCGTGGTTCACTGGACATTCGCCAGTTTTGCCTGGCCATGTACCTCATTCATGCCTTCCAATCCTGTTTGATCCCTACCATTCCGACTTCTATACCCCAAGAAATCTACGCCCAATTTTCGAGTATCCAGCCTCCCGACGCCTATTCTTCGCCGCCGTCCCGTTCTCGTTCTGAATCTTCCATCAGGACAAGTCCGCGGATATCACCACCCGTATCGGGTGATAGCACCCCACTTTCGTCTATACACGATACCAGCGAAAACGAAAGATGGGATATTCTGCCTCTCGAAAAGACGGAAGCCGATAAACATTTCCAAGAGCTCGATCCTGACCACAAAGGCTATATAGAGACAGCCGCAGCAGCCAAGTTCTTGATGGGATATGACCTGCCTCAAGTTGAGCTTGGCCGTATATGGTGCGTATTTGCTATACAAGTTACCAGAAATTCTTAGGTGTTGATTAAACCTAAATCGAAGGTTGCTTTCCGATCTGAATCGCGACAATCGTCTGACACCAGACGAATTTGCCATTTTGATGCATTTATTGAGACAAAGGCTTGCCGGGGAACCAATACCTGAAGTTCTGCCACCGGAATTACTTTCTCCTACTTTAAGGACCAAATTTCGTTCGGGTATACCGCCACCGCTCTCACCACCGCTCAAGGCAAAATCTCCACCTCCACCCATACCCAAGAAAGAATTGCCTCCGCCTGTGCCACAGAAAGATCGTTCTTCCATGATTATTCCTACTACTCGTCCCTCTAGAACACGAACTACGTCAGTGATTGTTTCCTCCGCATCTACAAACCCACGGTATTCCATGCCTCTTTCGCCTCCTCCGACTCTTTCGCACTCTGCCTCAACTCACCGCCTCAAGCTGAAGCCTTCTCTATCATCGGCATCCCCTTCTCCCATGTCATTTCTGACGAGTCCTTCAAGACCTCGAGCAATCTCAACAGCCCTCCTCTCACCATTCGAAGATCCCGACTCAGAATTGAGCGCAGCGTCTCCATCGCGAATACCCACACCGTCACCATCACCGTCACCGTCACCGTCACCTCACCCGCATCCTCCCGATACAGCGGCACTCGAAGCACTCGAGCAGTCATTCAAGAAGGAAACGGGGCGCTTGACATCGCTCGTTGAGAGCCTGCGTGCCCAATTACTTGAACAAGGACACCTTCGAGAAGCTAACACGAAGTTGCAAAAGCAGAATGATACCCTAAAATCTGAGCTGGGCGACATGGAGAGAACAGTATCAGAGGTGCTGTCTGCGAACGACCGGCTCGGATCGCAGGAGCAATATATCAGGGAGATAGACCGTCTTACTGCGGAGCTCGAAGCAAAGGAGACTGAGAGTGGGAGTCTGAAGCGCGTCTTCGACGTAGTCAAGCAGGAAGAACAACAGCTTCGAGACGCACTACGGGAATCGCAGGCAGCGGCCACCAAATCCAGTAATGACGTCAGCGAATTGCGAAGCACCATCAGCACACAGACCTCTGAAATCCAGCAGCTGAAGAGTCGATTAGCGGACATGAGCAACGCGATGGCCGAGCCATCTTCGGCCACGAATACTCGCGAGCTGCGCGTACTTTTACGCGACGCCACCAAGGAGAATGAAGGGCTGAAGACTGAGCTGCGCGAGACACAGAAGGCGATGGAGCGTCTGCTTCTCTCGAGCAAGTTTCCGACGCAGATGGACGAGCTACAGCGCGAGAATCGGCGCTTGAAAGAGCAGGTTCAGGATATGACGCTCCTTGCGATGACTGTGCAAACCTCATCTACATCGGCTGCCAACGCCTCCTCGCGGGCGGCTGAACTGGCAAGGGAGAACGAACAGTTGAAGCAACAGCTCAAAGACGGACAGCGGGCCATGGCTGACCTCCGCGAGACGAACGAAACTAAGCTCGTTGAGATGCAGCAGCAAGTCGATTCTTTGACGCATGAGAACAGACGGCTCAAGATGGATGCTACTTCGCGCAGCAGGGCGCCCCACGAAGACAACAGCGTCCCTCCTCCTGCTTATGACGATTCTTTCGTCATCCCTCCATAGCCTTGACCACCTTCAATATCGTTGGGCGACATTCAGAAGTCCTAGCCTATGTAGTACGTCACATTGCCATGTATCAATACCTCTGGAAACGTGGTATCCCTTCACACCTTCACGAATCCTTCACATTTCCCCAACATATCACATCGGAATGTTCCAGTGCTGTATTTGCTTGTACTCTCTGTATTATCATACCAGATCTTCCATTTGACCGACTTAGGATCTGCCTCGAGGTGTGAATGTGACGACGGAGTATCTATAGACACTTACTTCATTTGCAACGCGAGATACCACGGTATACGGCTCAGCCAATAATCTATGACTTTATGTTGATCTGAGGAATGTGCAGCCCTTTTGCGAAGTCATCTAGATCTTCAACGACATGCCACACGACGCAAGAGTTTGTTTTGCGTGATGTGCTTTCGTGAAGAGTTTAACCTTTCACAAATGTGGGCCCTGTACTGCCAGTGCGTAAATGTGAAGGTGTGATATTATGGCTTGTAATAGTGTAGAGTAGTCTTCAGCAGGTCTTGAGTCCAAGAGTGAAATTTGTAACTTACTTTACTGCCTTGAGGCTTGCACACAGCGAGGAAAATTGATGGTGGCATTCGCCACAAAACAGAGATGATTGATTGCTTGAAAAGAATACATTGTTGAGTTCAGAATTGCGTTGGAATATTGTACATATGCGGCCAGATGGATGTGTGGGAAATAGTCTGGTATAGTAAGGGTCTGTGTAAAGTTGACGTAGTTACAATGGATATTATAGCAGAGTCCAAGAAATGCCAACCAAATGAAGCAAGAATGGTGTTACAAGAGATCCATATTCTCTTCCTCTGGGTAGGGGTGAAGCCACGGGTCGTAGTCAAAACAGTCGACACTGGGCGGCGCAGGACCATACGTCATAGGGAACATACTGCATTCACTGGGAAAGTACAGTCCCAGAGGATACCCATGATCAATGGAACCGAACTGCTGATGAGCGTCAAGGGTGGGAGGGACTTCCCATGACTGTGTGTCTACCTTGCCTAACTCTTCCACAGGCATCATCTGCGGAGCAGGGTCGAGTTTGAGTTCTGGAATCTCATCGGTGGGGACGAAAGCATCGTCAATGATGGAAGGACGAGGAGAGACCGCCCGTCGGCTGGCGGCGCGCGTGAGCTGTGGGCGTGGCGGAACGTACTCCGAGTCCGAGTCAAGAGACGAATATTCATCCTCTTCGACGCGCTGAACATGTTTTCCTCGTCTTTGCGACGCCATCGCGGTTTTCTGTTGCGCCTTTTTGGCAGCGGCAACCTTGACCTTGGCCTTGGAATCATTCATCCCAGAACGCGGCTTCGGCGCGTATACGTATCCCGGGTACAGGCGCTTGTGTTGCTCTGTTTCGCGTCTGGCGAGGTTTGCATAGTAGTCCTTTACTTGTGATGACGCGGAACGCCAAGCTTTGCCTGCGTTCTTGCTGATCGTGTTTTGGTGTCCCTGGACAGCGGCAGCGTAATCTTTTCGGAAAAGGATGAAACTGTTCAAAGGCCTCGGAATGTGATTGGGCTCGTGCTTTCGACCATGCTTCCTCGTCGAAGAAGAGGATGAGCTCGATGATGGTGAGGTGGAAGACGATGACGAAGAGGCCATCGGAGCATCTGCGTCGGAGACTACGATTTCAGTCCACGACGTTGAGTCTTATGCGTCCACCGCCACTCACAGATATCACTCATTGAATACGAGGTATCGGACGAAATGTTGGTGAAGGCAGACATGCTGTTGGGTTCGAGAGCAGGTGAATCAAGGGATAGGTCGAAGTGGCAAGCGCGATATCAGCGGTGCAGTGGAGACCAGGTTCGAACTTGGTGGGGGGGATGTTCTGAAAATCGTCGATTTGGGCGCGAATTTATGCAAAACAGGCGGCTCGTTGTGCCACAGGGCCTCGCAGCATCTATCCGAGGCGCCAACCATGTGATGTGTGAAATGTAGCGTTATATCTAAGCGCTGTCAAGAAGCCAAATGGAGTTAGATGTGATAAAAGAGAGAAAAGGGCTGCAACGAGGCAAGTACTGATACTGTGAATACAATTCTACATCGATGAGAAGCTTATACATGCCGGCGATCCTCCAAACATAACTCAAAATTCATATAATGACATAGTCACAAATACTAAATACGAATCCAACGATTGCTTACACTCGGGAGGCTGGGGATCAGTATTCAAATATTCAAGCTGCGTTCAAGGTTGAGTAACGTCATACTTGCAAGTTCCTGATTCCTTATGTTTCTTATCTTCTTTCATCGCTGTTAATATCTACTGAACAAAGCCTGCTGCTGCTGCATTCTCCTTTGGAAGCAGGACGTCAGAACGAATACAAAGAGGTTGGAGCTACACGAGGCCCGCAATATTTCCGAAAGACTTATCGACGTCATCTGTTCAGATAATCCGACGGGCCACTTTCTAACGTTATTGTATCACAGCTTTTCATTAAAAAACAAAGATCACTTTCGCACATAGTTGCCGGAAATGTTCGCACCCGTGGTGCTTCAGGATCCTTGAAGGGTCATTGCCATGACCTATCTGCCTGATTTGCGGTTGACGTCCCACCTCGAGGCCGGGGTTAGGGCACATCGAAACCTTTGAACAGTGGGGATTTGACTGGAAATGAAAGCTTTCTCCCGGGCCATGACCTCTACTGACGGGCCAGGGTCTCGGCAATCTAGGAACACATTGAAGACCGTCGAAGAAGAACTTCGCTGACCACGGTGAGGGATAAAAAAGTTTTTTCTCTCCAATGTCTTCCTGGGAATCGATCCAGTACTTATTCCCTCCGACGGAGAACCGCTCTAATGACCAATGGGTGGTAGTAAGACTTGATTAACATAGCGCTGCTACCTTTGTCTCCTCTGTAACTTCTGAAAGGTCTAACTTACAAATAAATGAGCCGGATTTTGCTCTGCATACATCGTCCCCAAACGCACCTACGAGCGGTAAATCGCCATCAAGGTTTAACCGTTGATGTCAAGAAGTTGAAAGAGCGGTGCGTGAATTGAGAGGGTGATTGCCGGTCCCGATAAAGCCAAGATAGAGTAAGTACAGCATAAGGAGTCTTGTAAGTCGGACAACATTGGAGAATTCAATACTCCAGATGCATACCAGGTCGAAGCGAGTACTTGGGTTGTTCTGCTCTGTGCGTGTCTGTGTAGAGTCAATCATGAGCGCTTAAATTTTGATTGATATGGAACAAATTGACGCCTTCGAAGGCTTAGATTCTGACCGCCTATTTTAGGCTTACCCCAAAAGACAGGGAGCGAATTATCAAGGACACAAGTCATACTGTCCCATCTGTTGCTAGTACTCTGTTTTTTCCACAGCAGAAAGATATTTTCTGAATTTCGGCGTTAAGTAGTCGGAGATTGAAATATTTCCTCATCCTGCCGTTCCTTGATGCCAATCATTCTGCAGTACATTACTGACGCAACAGCACGACTATTCTGATTCGTCTCGCCAAAGCTTTGCCTGCTGTCTCTAACGACGAACACCTTCAAACTTATCTGGGTCACTCAAGAGCATCGATGTCTGATGCGGGGGTTCAGGAGGAGCCAGATCATAAGGGCACTCAAACCAATACCGATGACAGTGCTTCTCGACCAGTCAAACAACGCCAGAATAGCATAGACAGAGATGCACAGGACATGGTCATCGATTCTCTTCGCGCGCAGATCCAAGATCTCATATCTCAAGTGAGCCAGCTCAACAACAAGCTTGTGAAGTCTTACGACCGCGTCTCCGACCTCGAAGACGACCTCCACGTCGCCTCTGCCAATGTGCGTTCATCTTCTGTCAAAATCTCGCAGTTGGAGCTGGAAAGGACCCAACATCTCTCAGCGCTGAACACGGGTCTGTTGGTGGAGAAATCTCATGTAACGAGTGAGCTCACTCGTTTAATGGAAAAGGCGACGGAGGAGGCGGCCCAGCGCGGACAAGCAGAATCTGCACGGCTTGCTATTGAGAAGGACCTCGACGACCTCAGCGCTACGCTTTTCGGACAAGCGAATTCAATGGTGGCTGAGGCTCGATACGACAAGCACTTAAGCGAGCGCAAAGTCGAAGAAGCGGAGCGTGCGTTGAAGAGCGCTGAGGAGGTCGTCCAGCTCATGCAGACGCAAATGCAGGCATTACAGGCAGAGAAGGAGGGGTCTGAGAAGAGCATGCGAGAGATGGAACAGATAATGGGCAAAGGCAAATGGGTCGAAACGCGCAATGGCACACCCGCTGCAACTTTGCGCCTAATGAGTATGCATAACGCATACCAGGAATACCTCTCGTTCATCACCCATTTACGCGTCCTCCATCCAACTTCACCTACTCCGCCTGCAATGACCACGCTGCTTCAGTTGTCGTTCTTACAACGTCTGCTAACGGAGGATTCGTACGTCTTTCTCCTTCGAGCCTGTTGATTTTTCATTGACATTCTTCATCAGAGAACCAACTGTGCGCTTAGATCTTGCACCGTCTCTTAACTGGCTTTCGAGACGCTCCGTTTTGACAGCCATACACTCCGGGCAACTCACCATTGAGCCAATATCAACCACTACCTTATTTGCCGAATCATCCGCATACCCGTCAACTACTGTTGCTGGGATGAACAGCACCCATGATAATATCAGTTGCGCCCTCTGCGGTGTACCCGTATTCCCCATTAATAACGAGGCTCGTTCGCCAGCTCCTTCGCATACCACTTCCCAAACATCTTGGTCTGGCTCCTTCTTCAAAAGAAGTTTGAGTGGTTCCTTGAACGGTACTCAACCATCCTCACCTACTCATCCAACCCATCGGGATTCCATCAGCACATACCTCAATTCTCAAATTTTCATCTTCCGTATGGCATCCCTACCTTCCGCTTCGATATCGTCTCTTCCCATCTCTCTTGCGAAATCGTCTTCTCAATTGAGCTCTTCCCCTATACCCTCTTCCGTCAACGGAAGCTACACAAATACCCAATCCGGGACGCCGATCCTGAATAATCAACCGACGACAATCTACCCGCTATGTACGTCTGGCTGGTGCTTAATGCGACTACGAACAACCTGTACTTTATGGGCTTTTGTGCGCACGGGCATCGTCGATAGAATATGGGAAGAGGAACTCCCTCCGCCTCCACCACCGCCTCCGGTCATTCCTGTTGAAGGAAATAAAGCAAACGATAAGCCACCCATACCTCCTCGGAAGAGGGGCATATGGGGCATCGCCAGTGCCCTTGGCGAGAGAGCTGCCAGTTGGAGTGGGGTTGAGGAAGACAAAATTAAGAAAACTACGGGTAATGAAAGCAATACGCCTCCCACAAACACAACTACATCGCACCCTCTTCCCCCTGCGCCGCCCACGCATCCTGCAACCGCTCATGCTACCTCATCACCACGGAGAATGCCGCCGCCTCTTCCGCCTCTCAACGGCCACGCACCCAAACTCAGCGCAGCGCCACCTCCGCTGCCCAAACGAAACTCAGGTAGGAGCCGACCACTTGCTGCACCAGAGAAGCCTACGACCGGCGCTTCTCAGTCAACGGTCGTACCACTCCAATCAGATGCCGCGATTGCACAGACAGAAGCCTCAACCAAGACCTCACTCGAAGTCGTACCAACGCAGGATGCGCCTGTGGTGCCCATCGACCCAGCAAGCCATCCTCTTCCCGAATCTAGACCTGCAACCCCGACTGCGCCTCCGATTCCTCGCCGCGCGGCTGCGAGGGCAAGGCCTGCGCCAGGAGGATCGCGGCCGACAACACCAGCAAATTTGGAGTCGACACCAGCTGCGTCTGCTTCAACCGAATCGCTCGGAAATGACGTAAAGGAGACAGTCAAGGAGGGTGCGGAACCAAAACAAGAGAATACGCATGACGAAAGACCAAAAGTTAACGGCCACGACCATGTTGTCGAAGTTAACGTCGAAGGGCCAGAAACGAGCACTGGGAGCGAAGACAAGGGAACACATTCCGATAGCTCTACGCGACCCTCTCTCGATAGCAATGATGCCTTCGTGGACGCACCAGAGCAGACAGAAGAGGTACAGAATATCTCAACACCACCTTCGGAAAGCGTATCAGCTCCTGAGACCACCGAAGAGGCAGGAGAGGACGTAGACGACAAAGCGACAGTTATTGAAATCCCTCTCGTCGACAAGCCAGACCTCTCGATCGAGACAGCAGGCGATGGCACAGAAGAAATCAGCACGCCACTTGTTTCCGAAGAGCTCACAGAGGAACCCCTACCTGAGCACGACGGCGACGAGAAGGCTGCACTCGAAGCTGCGCGGCTTGAAGAGGAAGCGGAGGAAGAAAAGAAACGGCTTGAGAAGGAAGAAAAGTATAAAGCAGGTTATGTTGGCGATGGCACCTGGGAGGAGAAGACTTGGAAGGAACTCGTCCGCCTTCGCGAGGACATGTTCTGGGCCCGCATTGGAGGGTTCAGGGACTGATCTTGTCGCAGCCCTTACTTTCGAACACACTCAGGCATGTCATTGTTATACCCCGCAGATGTTGTAGACTTCCAATTTACATTCGCATATATTTTCCATACTTCTTTCCATCTTTCTCTGGACTTTTTAAAGAACCCGCTGTCCTCGTTAGCATGTTTTGTATCTCCTTCCTTTTAATTTAAATTATAAATCTTAACTTTCACAACGTATTCTCTATCCACTCCGTATGTCTCTTCACCAATTCGTGAACGATGTCCTCCTCGATTTCCTTGGTAAACGCTCCGGGGGGTGGGTGTTCCGGAAGATCAATTCGGAGCCAGTATTCGACGAAAGAGTTCGCTGCGGCGGTTTCAAGAACTTCCTTCGTTTGGTCGATCCCTGGAGGCAGGGTTGGATGAGGCTTTTTCGACACGAAGACGACCTCGAATTTGCGCCGGTGCAGATCGTTACCGATCACGACTTGATGTCCGTAGCGTTCGATGGCTTGTCGAGCTTTTGGCAATAGGAGGTGTTGATCCGTTTCGAGCTGCGGTGGAAAGTTGAGTTGCAATAACAACGGAAAAGAAACATACGAACCTTGAATGATACGATATATCCCCCTGGCGTCCATTCATCGACCATAGGCTTCAAGATCTTCGGGACTTGATCCATTTCTATGGAGAGATTTCCTTTCCCTGATTGGATTTTATGCTCGGACTAGAATAGAATCAGATACATGCGCTTGTGACCGGAAATAAAGGTAACACACCATTTTCTGCCTGGGCAAGAAAAAATCGCTCACAGCTGCAGCCAGATAGAACATCGCCCTCCGCTTCAAGACCGACATCTCTTGGCTCACCGCACGCAGCAACCACAGGTAATCATTGACGGTTACGAAGGTGAGAGTGTGCAGCGTTCCGAGTGCATGCACGCTCTTGTACACCTTCAGCACTTCAAGAAGATCCTGTCGCTTATTTGGGGTCACCGAGATACGCGGGGTAGCGCCCTCCGACTCGGGCTCGTCGATGTCTAGGAAATCGAGGAAGGGATTCGTCGAGTGGGAGTAGTGTCTGCTGAAGGGCTGCAAGCTGAACTGGCGATGCATGAATATGACCGCATAGCCTGCTTTGAGGAAGTATTCTGCAGATGTGGCACCTCTTGTTCCTGTGTGATTGATGAGATTCCGATGTCAGGAGTTGTTGATAGATTGATAGGCATACCTGCGCTGAAGTTATCGAGGAAACGGACGCTAGATGAGCGGCATTATGAGCTCAATAGATCGGCAGCGCTTGCAGTGTAAGTGCGCTCACACATTGAGCTCCAGGGGCACCGTCGTGCCGCCACTCTGCGAAAACATAAGTTATGTGAGAATCGAGCCATAACACCACACGCACAGTGACCAAAACTACGTTTCTCCCTTCCTTCGTCTGTCTTTTGACAAACTCTCGCACTTTCTCTACATCATGCTCGAGTGTTGGAGGAGGCAGCTGCGTAGCAAAGTAGGATTCTGCGGAGAACGTTGTTGGCTCCGTGGTGTGCATGTCTGATGGTCGTAGACTCGTCCGTTTCTAAAGGTGATAGTGTACTGTTCAGCTGAGTCGTCAAGTTATTGGTACGTGTCCGTTACAACTCACAAGTTAGTAGGCTTACGACGGGATGGAAAAAGATGGACGAGATCAAAACGAGATTATGATATTCCGGGTGCCGGAACTCCAAAAGCGGAACCAAATCCGGAAGGTGTACTCAGTCGAAGTGCTTTGGTTGGGTCGGATTGTACTTTATTTTACTTGCGTGTCATAGATAAAACAAAATGACCGTAGATACGAGGGTAAACTGACAATATCCAAAGGCGTCCGTAGGAAGTGAGCGTGACATGCGTGACTGAGGATTAAAGAGTGACGCGTGACATTGGACCACCGCCAACAGGCCGCCCGTCTCAACTTGATACTCGGATGACATCTGCTTCGACGCCGGGTTTCTAACTTTCTATTGGTTGCCGCCGTGCACACTTTTCCTAAATTCATCTGGCGATAAACCCTAGTGAGAGGCATCATATCACAGAAGGCTGCCTGAAACTTGGGTGGCAGATCCTCATGGTCATTTCTATTGGCCTGTCTGACTATAGGGTGTTATCAATCTCACGAGCGAGCCCGAGACTTGGGCACTTCCAATGTTATGCCTTTCCGCTACACTGGGGCTGGCTACTGGGCGTTCACTTGACTCAAAAGTTCTCAAACCTCATCATTCTGAAGTATGTTGGCGCATCGGTTCCCAGCTAGTGACAGTCCATCGTAGGCGGTGCGGTGAGCTGAGTCTGCGGTGTCCAAAGCTTGTTTCTCCGTGTTACACGCTCTACGCTCTTACACCTCCTTTCACCATGCCTTCATGTTTTCCCTGGCCAAAATGCCAGGAACGCTGGAATATCTTGCTTCTCGGGGACAACGAAGTCGGGAAGACCTCCTTTGCATATCGAGTGCGTTACCTTTGTCTTGATTCCGAATGCGATGTCGTACGAGCACGTCGAGCTAGTTTTCAGACGATGTTTTTGGTAAGCTGCCGTGCTCTTCTCGCTTTGCCAAGCCATCGTAATCAGACTCGTTTTGGATACTGCAGAGGTAAGATAGTTTCAATTTTGTGATTTTCTCTCAAACTTTTGCCTTGTGTAGGAAACCTTTGCAAAGCTAGTTTTCAGCGGGGACCACGTCAAGGAATGCTATTTCAGTGAGAACGACTCCTGTGTAGTAGCTTTATCTGATACATGGGTATCTCAATGTGTGCTCTCATTCATGACAACTCAGTCGAATTAGGTCTGACATATTCCTTCAGTTTCTTACACCGTAATCGACGATGCGATACCGTCAGTAACAAGCCTTTGACCTTGCTATCCAGAATTGGGCCTAACGAAGCCTCAATCAGGTTCAGCCATGGGATCATCCTTATGTATTCAATAAACTCAAGATGGTCGTTCCAAGACATCTCCAGGACATGCCGACAAATTCCCTTGGACGTCAAGCGAGATCCCCGACTCGTGCTTGTCCTAGTTGGAACGAAATGCGATGAAAAAGCAGCGCGGGAAGTTTCCTATGAGGAAGGTGTAGCTCTAGCTGCAGAGCTGGGATGCAAAGATTTCTTCGAGACGTCTGCGAAGTCTGGAGAAAATGTGGACACGGCTGTGTTTTCTATGGTGCGGGCTTTGCGACAGGCTTCAAGGGACCAGTCGATGGGTTTGATGACTCCGTTCAAGATTCTCTGTGATTTTCCTTCGTTTTTCGGGAAGAATTGATGTATTGCTATAATTCCGTTCTTTTCTTTTTGGTTTCTTTTAGGTCTGTTGGTTTCTTTATGCTTTGGGAAAGGGAAATTCGGGATATTTACATTTAATTTTTGATTAGCCTATGCTTTTGTGTTTTACTTACTATGAAGTTGCCATCATATACCTAGAATATCATTCTTGTGGTTGCAAGGGTTGATTGCTTTCAAAAGTACTTGCAATGCTGGAATTGAACTTCGGAAGAAGCCGCCAGACGAATAGGAACGTGGTTGTACTTGTTGTTCTGGACCTTCAACCTCATAATTCAAATTGGAAGTATCATTTTGAGCTGACATTCCCTCCTCTTTGGCTCAAAAGATGTCGCTATTATCTGGATTGAGGTGCCATAGAATTAGGACCGTATCTCCTTGCCTCTTTCTACACACATCCTGGTCACATACGCGCTCACTGCAAACTCAAGCACAAACAGTCAATGAACGATTCCGTATTTTATTCATGGGACGCGACGAATTCTCGTGTCTGGTCTTGAATGAGCTCTTCCATGCGAAAGGTACGCGACAAGCCACCGCTATTCCGCGTAGAACAAAGAAATTTATATTCACCAACTAGCTCTCAGATGTTTGGAGTGAAATAATGATCGCGACGCAGCCTGATGTTCATACTGGCCGTCGTGGGTCCATATTATCAGTCTGTAAGTTGATTGGGGTAAACTTTGACCGCCGCTGACGCGTACATATAGCTCCTGTGAAAACTCTCGGACAGAGTCTGCAACTTCCGGTGCATGCGATACCCAAAACCAAGAAGGAGTTCAGGGATTGGCAGGTTCGTTCACTGCGTGTCATGTTGGGGAAAAGAATGGACTGAATGACCATTCTATAGCTTCCCGAACCTTTTATACAACCAACAGATTCAGAGAATCCACCGCCAGCGAATCACCTTCTCATCACGGCTTCCTTTGGTCGTATCTTGACTGACGGAATGCTCGGTCAATTCCAACCCTCGAACCGACTTAACGTGCATCCTTCATTGCTGCCAGCGTATCGGGGCCCAGCACCACTACAGCGTGCGATCATGAACCAAGAAAAAGAGACTGGTGTCTGTGTTATCAAAATGTTGAAGAAGAGCGAAGGAATAGATGCAGGATCTATCTGGGGACGTCATAAAATTGTGCGTGAATTTGTTAACCTAGTAGTGTTGTGTTTCATCCTCAACATTGTATTTGCTCAGGACATGCCTGAAAACGCGACCTTTACGACTCTCCGTGATGAGCTAGGTCCTTTGGGAGGTCAACTTCTTGTTTCCGTCCTCAGAGATCTTCTGAATGGGAAGGTACTCACATTTACTTCTCTGTATACAGGTTTACTAATGTCCATAGGCTGTCCCCAGTGATCAACCAACGGACATCGATTCACCAAAAGCACCGTCGATCACGGCGCAGGATGCATTTGTGGATTTCTCTACGATGTCTGCCCAAGATATATTTAGCAAATTTTGCGGTATCAGCCACCAAGTCAGCTTCGTCTTATTCCCTAATAATACCATTTTCTGACTTCGGAGTATCCAGAAACCGCTCTTCACGTATCTGAACGGTAAACCTATACAGATCCGCAAACTCAAGATCATGGATACACTCATGATTCCACCGGAGCTGATCCCAATGTACCCGGGCTGGGTGTCCTTCTCCAAGAGACTCAGAATCCTTATTGTTCGCTGCGCCGACGGGTCTCTGTTAGGTGTCAGGGTCGTCAGGCCGGAAGGGAAGGTCGATTGGAAGGCACATGAATTTTGGAACGCGATGCTCCAAGACTTGCGAGATGGGGGTGTGTTCAAGCAGATTATCTTTGAGAACTCCCCGGCTGTATAATTCTCTAGTGTTCAAATCCGTACTATGTAATTTGCAGTACGTGCATTTAATTCTGGCGTCAAGCTGAATAAACTCAACCTGGCTGTTTGAATCAGGCACCCATGAGTATTATGTGATACAACATATCTTTTCTACACCGGTGCGAAAGAAAATGCAGGGTCGATCACGGAGAACGATGAACAAAATCTCTTCCAATGTGTGATACATATGATAATCTCATGTCCTGAGTTCTGACCAAATCTAGTTAAATGAAGTGTCTCTGGTGGCAGCTTCGAAAAGCATCTTAGAGGTGCCGGTGAGTGCTATTATAAACAACTCGATTTAAGAATTTCGGTGATTCTAAGGCAAATTTCAGATATTGTCTGGTGTTAAAACGAAATTTTCAGAGTCCGGTGACCCTTTTATCTTCGGAGATCGCGACAACCCCTGGGGTATTGATCCCGCTACACGATGCACTCTTTCTTAGCTTGAAACTTTCCAGAGCAAGCGTCTGAAAGCTCCAAAAGAGCCCACAGCGGGCTTTCTAGTTGGAACGACGCTACAACGAGGATCGTGCGTGTATCGATGGAATATCTTCGACACATGGGTCCAGATGATAAAAACTGAGCTCTGAGAATGCATTGGAGTCAACATACCGACAATTATCTGCAATGGCTTCCACTCCAGATATCGGCCCAAACGACAGTATATCGAATTTTGTGCCCCTCGGTAGAGTATCCACTGATCTTGGATCGACTTCGGCTTTAGGTGGAGTACCTCGGACCACTAGGAGGCAAGTTGCCTTGCAGAAGCAGATTAAAGACGCTATAGATCTTGCGGTCAAAAAGTGGCAAGACGGACAAGACGACGAATTCCCTGTCGTTGGCCTCATTGATGATACAATCGCGGAAAACATCAACAATGCCATCGAAGGTGCTTACAACGCGTGGGGTACCCTTTCCAAGACTGCACAGAACGCAATCACCGAAAAAAAGGTGAGCGCAAAAACACTGATAGCAACAACCACTTTCGCTCACAATGGTACTAGGCTATTACCTTTTCACGGCTAACAGATGCAGATATTTTGGGTATGGGAATCGAACTTCGTGAAGTGGAATCGCAGCATGTAGTGCATCAGATGGTTGCCAGCTTTTTCACCTTAGTGGGTTCAAAAAACCTCGAAGCTGCGGTTGAAAGTTTCGAGCTCGCTGCTAATGAAGGAAAGTTTTGTTGGATCAACGAGCTGAAGGTTCTGTCCGCGCAAGTGAGCCCAGCGGTAAGCATGGATCACAACGTTTGCAACAAGTACAGCTAAGCAACGGGCTTTTTCTGACCAGACTGAAGCAAAATCGCGCATGATCATCGACCGATTTATATCTGCTATCACAATGATATACCTTCAAATCGGTCAAAAATTGTTTACGATACCAGAATTGCCTCTTGGTCGGGCCGGTTCAAAGTCTGTGTCTGCGTTACTCATCCACAAGAAATTGGCAACAATCCTCACTGGGACGGTTGACTATTCTTGCTTTATCCTGCACGATACACTGGCATCTGAAGAAAGTCTTGGTATGTGGCCATTAATTTCATTGATATATCTTGAATAATAGCCATATGCTTCATTATGCAGGGTTGCAAAGATTAGATATTGTAACCGCGTCCCAAACCATAATCCAAGATGGCCGTGGCGGTATACTGGTGGAGGCTAAAAGAGAAATAGACATTGGGTCTGCTGAGACGAAGGATAATGATCCATTGGAAAAACACGTACCACAAATTATCGGGGAAGCAATTGGCGGGTGAGTACGACTTGAAACTAGCTTGTTCTTGTAGTATACTTATGCGATCGGTAGGATCAAAAAACTCAATATAGAGGATCAACGTGTACTGGCGGCTATGCCATGGGTCATCAGTGACGGCGTACACTGGAAGTTCGGAATTTTGTACAAGAAGGAAAATGCTCTGGTTTGGCGCAATATATCTACTCCAAACCTTTCATACACCCTTGACACTGATGCCAATGGAAATGTGATCACCAAAAGCATTTTCATGGTAGTGCGTATGTTGATTGTCTGGGTGATTATTTTGTTCTTCCTATTCAGTTGGGCTTTTGCTGAAATAATGACATTACTTAGCTAGCCTTGCCCCATCACGACATCGTAACAGCTTTACGCAGAGCTATGAAAGCAAGACTCCAATGAATGCTGAAGTAGATCAAGTCGCTACAAGTCTATGATGTAGAAAGAATGGTTAAATACAATACATATTCGACTGCTATGTCCATCTAAGAAAACACGCGGAGTACCTGTTCCAGCATGTTGAAACGAGATGTTCCGCTTGAAAGAGTCAGTAGAGAGTATGGTTCCGCCCGATGTCTTGTGGTACTTATATGTAATCAGATGATTGTCCCGGTATTCTGCAGCTTGATCAGGCCGTAAAGCACAGAGCTCAGTAGATCCTTCGCTCAACATCACGAGTGAAGACGGCCACTTGAGGGATTCTTCAGAGAATGTTAACTTGAGAATTCCTTCCTCTGATGGGAAAAGGACCGCCGTGGATGCATCCGCTGGGATTGGGGTGGTTTGACCCTGTGAAGGGATGGAAATGGGAGATATCGTCGACCAGATCGGGTCCTGGACCACAGGCCTGCATCTATTAGGTGGTTCCATTGATATGGGCAAGGCTGGCGAAGATAAATCATATAGAAAGAGTTCCTCGAATGTCCAAGTATATAGCACGGTTTCGGACAGAAAGTCCGACCTCTAAGAGAATTTCAATAGATCGAAAAGAAATTAAGTAGCCGTAGACCTACCGATGTCGACAACTCAATCATTTTTCTCGGAAAATTGACAATCTTGCCATTTGCGACCTTCCAGTCAACCACTATGCAAGCTTCCGGGTTTGTGATGTGGTATGCTAACATTTTGCCTCGGATTTCGACACTGAGGAGGCTACCGAGGTCCCCACACTCATGAAATGAAGACAAAAGATCAGCTTTTAGCCCAGATATGACACCCGAATCGTCGAATTTGACTGAAGCATGGAACACTTGTAGATGGCGTGTAGTTTTGGAATTCGAATTGAACGGTGGTGATAACTCATCGCTGTTCCGGAACCTATGGGTCATCAGTAAAATGTGGACTGAAATGTAGTCCGAGTAAGTTGACTCGCTCATGTCCAAGCGCATATAAAAGTCCTGCCAGAAGACTTTGGGAACTATATCCGGAATAAGAGTTTGCCACTCGCAGGTGTCAGAGTCAAGGTCGACGTAAATGATTCCTGCTTGGTTTGTACCCGAAATAAGCCAGCGTCCACCGGGAAGCAGAAAGCTCCATCCGGATATGTTATCAATTGGAACACTGCGAACATTAATAGGTCCAGCCTGAGCGTTCCAGTTAGCATCGCGTTGGGCTTTTCGACGGACGAGATGCTCTAGTTCTTGAGAAGTACAGAGCTCGAAAAGCTTGTTGACCATGAACCGCGTTTCGCTGGACTTTACTAGTGTGATCCAGATGCTTCGCATACGTGTCGCGCAATTCATATAGCGAGAAACCTGAACGGGACGATGAAGAGGGAGAATTATAGAGTAGAATTGCCACTTACCTCACGTACCCGCAAGATGTCATCATATTCCAGCCTAACGAGTATATCGTTCAGAATTTCCAGCGGTAGTGCTTCAATGCCTGTAGGTAAGACAGTCTTACTCTAGATTCAGTAGCAATAAGCACACAATCTCTGACTTTCATTGATGATTGACATACCGAATTGAGTGTCCTCGAATAGAATAGAAATGCTACAGCTAAGCACAGCAATGTTGGGATGGCGAACAAAGCCGGAGCTGTCCCAAGAACGTCGTTCAACATGACAAACCAAGCAGAGTCGAATCTTGAGGCGCTGCAGTTTGTGAGCTTGAACGGCGGCTTTTGGCAACGCGTCGCATCGAAGTAAGTTTCAAGTTCCGCTTCAGCGTTGATTTTCTGAGATTGTGCCCACACATGCATACTTACGTGACGAGAATTCTTGAACATATGTACATAGGACTAACTCTATTTGTGCGTTACATAGGTCACTGCAACACAGAACGATTGCACAGTATTGAAGACGTTGTCGAAATCATGGAGGAAACTCACTCCAAGTCTACGACGTAAAGAGAATGTGTGGTTTTCATACAAATTCGACTGCTGTAAGTATCCAGGAAAAGCTGCCCATCCTGAGTGTCCAAACCAGACATATTTCGAGCGAAAGAATCGATAGATATTATGGACCCGTCCACTGCTTTCCTGTATCTATATGTGATTATAGAGCCGTCGCGAAATTCAGCCCCTTGTTCAGGTTCAAGGATACAGCGCAGAGTCGCTTCTGTGCCCAACATTGTGAGTGATGGTGGCTCCTCAGATTTTGGCACAGTCAACTTGACGATGCCTTCATCTGCGAAGAGAACAGACACCGATGTATCGTTTGAGATAGGGGGTGATTGATCACCTAGCCTACTAATAGTAGGACACTGTAGCGACCAAATTTTTTCTCGGTCAACTTTAATGGCTGGACTATGATATAGAGTTGCTGGTTCCATCGAAATAGGGAGACCCAACAAGGGAAGATCATAGACATATAGTTCGTCTCGTGTCCAAGTAAACATTACCGTTTCAGACAGAAGGTCAGAATGCTGGATAAATAAGAGCATCAACATATTGGCCGAACGAGATATGAACAAGGAAAATTTACTGTGGTGTCCAAATCGATTATGGTTCGTGGAAAATTCAAGATTTTACCATTCGCTTGCTCCCAGTCAACGATTACACAACAATTGGTAGGTACGGGATGGTATGCCAAGGTTCTTCCCCGAAGTACAAGGCTATAGAAGTCGCCAATGGCACTACTCTCATGAAAAGATGATAGAAGGTCAGCCTTCAAGCCAGATATGAAGCCTAGATCACTGAATTCAACTCTGATACGAAATACTTGAATATGGTTCGTGTGGTCACTTCCTGGAGGAAACGTTGATAGCTCATCCTTGGTCCGCTTCCGCCGCAAGAACGACAAAAGGTTAGCCGAAGGGTAGTCCGAGTAGGCTGTTTGGCTGAAATCCAAGCACATAGAATGATCACCATATCGAGCACTATCCGGAGGGCCACCAGCGACAAGAGTACGCCACTCGAAGGATTCCGAATCGAGGTCGAGATAGATTATTGAGCCACTGACTGTATCTGAAACAAGCCAGCGGCCACCAGGAAATATGTAATCACTTCCAATCCAGTGCTTAACAGGAAGCCTGTGTGGTGTGATAGATCCGTCATTACATGCCCAATGAGCATCGCGTCGGGCTTTTCGACAAACAAGAGATTCTAGTTCTTGGGCAGTGTATAGTTCGAAACGTTTGGTGACCATGAAACGGACGCCACTGGTCTTCACCAATGCAATCCAGATACTTCGCATACGCGTTGCACAACCCAGACGCTGTGAAACCTGGACAACTGTGAAGAACGACTTGATGAATTATCGCAAGTCCTCACTTACCTGGCGCACTCGCAAGATGTCTTGACATTCTAGCCTAGTTAAAATGTCATTGAGAATTTCCATTGGTAGCCCTTCAATTCTCGATCGTCCAAAGGTTGTGTTCTGGCAGTTACATACATCAAATAAAGTGGTATTTTTTGCGAAAATTTATGATGACATACTGGTTCGAATTTTCTGATATACCAGAAGTAGGTTATCGTCAGAATTATGCATATAAACGTAGCTGCTGATGTTGCCAAGGGGTGTGGAGGTATCGAAAGGACATTGGTGATCATGGAGCACTAGAAAGAATTTTTCATTAGTCAACGTCAAGTGGAAGAGATCGAAACTTGTCAAAATTTGGAACTCAGCTGATGCCGATGTCAGTATCGGACGACCTGCGCGCTCCGGGCGACTTTCGCTATCATTGATTCCTTTCTACCACTCTCATGGATCCACTTCTTCACCAAGTATTGATTGAATGTTCTGTGATCTTTGAGCTGCTATGGCGTTCCATTGATGATCTTTAGGGTGTGATCTTTATTTCGAGAAGCAACGTTTCCTTGTTATCAGTGCGACGATCTCAGTTATATGGGTTCAGGACTTGTCCTAGCGGCGGAAACTTTTACTCTAGATTGTGAGTGTGTATTTGATATTATTTGAAGCACGAAAATCGATTCTATTGAACAGACTATCCCGCCCATGCGGTGTGTATATTATGCGTACCTTCATCTGAAGCCCACAATACTAGGCCAACACTGCAGGAGTTATAACGCATGTGTTTCCTTCGACTTATTGACATATCCAACCACTTAGGTCTCAGTCTCTTCTCGGCACCTTCCCAAACGTCAAATATGACATGTACCCAAAAAGCTACTTTCTTCTCATACCTTCAAACACTCGCTATGTTATAAATTCTGGATTGACTTGATGTGGAGTCCTAAAGCTCGGAACCGCCAAAGAGTACTACCAGACGAACTTCCGACTCACTATGGCACTTCCTCCGGAACAAAACGTCGGTTCTATCTTCGCTGGAGCTTTTTTCTACGGGCTCTACTTTGCGACACTCTTGCATTGTATTCGTTGGCTTGTCTTCACTGACGAGGGTTGGAAGATACGCAGAAAGATCAGCAAGACTATGGTGGTGATAACGCTTTGTATCTGGCTTCTATCGACGGTCAACAAAGTTCTGGAGCTCGGAAGCGCTATGGCGCAAGTCGCCCCCGTGAAAGCAATGCCGATAGCTCCTGGAGCTGTCAAGGCTCTTCCATGGGGAACAGTCGTAGTCGTAAGGCCCTTCCTTAGTTGCTCAACTTTGGCTAATTAATTCTGACAGTGTACCGGAGCCAACGTAGCGACCCTCCTTGCAGATGCAGTCTTAGTAGGTCTTCAATTCAGACGCACGGTTTTTTCTCAATGATTCTGTAGATCTATCGTTGTTGGATCATTTATGACAAGTCGCGACTTATTGTCGCATTTCCGATCTTCTTCTGGTTCGGGGGTCTACTGCTCACCGGCTTACAAGCCTATGGGCAAATTGTACAAAGCGCACTACTTTTGAAAGACTGGGAACCTGTCAATAGGTCAGCAGGTGGTCCGGGATCGATCTTGACACCTTTTTGGCTTTGTACAATTATTCTGAATATCTACGCGACATGTGAGTTCAATCGCCTTCGTGTCAAACTACAGCAGATTCCTGATAGATATTACAACCATAGCTATGATTGTACGGCGCATTTATTTGGTTACGAGAATGTCGTCTACCAGCACCTCAGTGGACCGCCTCAGATTTACCATGCGCATTCTTATCGAATCTGGCTTCTTATATCTTACGACAGCCATCGCACACTTCGTTGTCTGGTTTACTCCGAACACCTATGCCATCTCTGTAATATCTGGCATGGTAGAACATCTTTTACTTCAGCATATACATTCGTATTGATGGTTTGCTCTTCATCACCAGAATCTTTCGATAGAGGGCATCGCCTTCAATCTAATCCTAATCCGCGCTGCCCAAGGACGTGTAGATGAAGCAAAAAAAGAATATGATATAGGTCCTGTTACTTCGATTCGATTCCATGTCACCGAGACCAACATTGCCTCGGTTGGACAACTTCCCCAGATGTGGGTTGATCCAAAGGACGGCACAGCTGCCAACGCGGTCCACAATGTTGAGTCTGCTCAATATTCTGGCACCTCTGTCGTTTGAGTCAACTGGGAGACAACACATTGCATTTATAGATTACCCTCTTATCCCAAACCTGGGAGTAGTATCTCAGACTATAAATGTAAAGCCCTCCATGATCATGAAATGTCAGTGATTGAGATCTAGAGTTAACGAAAAATCTAATCAAATCTGGGGTGCAGGTGTCAAGGAGCCAAGGTTGATTGGATTTCTCTCTGCGCTGCGCTGATTGATAGAGGGTGTTGGAAGAAAACTTGAAGCTACACCATAGAGTTCTGCAAGTTGTGAACTATTCTGAACATGACATATTTTTATATACACATATGCGCCCATGGACAGCAGGTGGGGATTGTCAAGCGCAAAGTAGATGCTTCGCATACTATGTAGATACCGAGAAAACTGATATAGATTCCAGGCAGAGCATCAGCGATGGATTGAAATTCACCAGAACATCGTCGCAAAACTCCAATAGTAGTAATTTTATACCTTGTCCATACCGTCACGGTGTACAAGAGCTTCACTATCATGTGCGCATGCTTTACCTCCCTACAGGGTGTGAAGCAAATAGCCGGTAGAGCTAGGCTTACAATGCCGGTAGAAGTTGGGTCGAGGAGAGCAATTTGAACATGCGCAGTGCGCGAGGCCCTCTCGAATCTAATTCAAACCCCGCGTGCAGTCTTTCTGAGTACACAGAGCATGAAATACGTTCACTGAGTACAAGCTTGCGCACTGGCAGTACTTGTAATGCGGAAGAATCATTGAAGTGGGGAGCCTTGGAAGGAGATAAGTATAGGCGTGTTGGTCACGGGTAGCGTATAAGGGGAGCGGAGGTACAATCACGTAGTCACGTCTTCTACTTAACATACACCAGCACCATTTTGAGATCTATAAGGTCCACGTCAGTTCGACACTCATACCCACTCAATATTACACGGACACACAGGGTTCGAGCACGGAATACTGCCTTGCAACAGATAAGCTCTGGTCAGGTGTGCTGGGCGCGTGAGTGAGCTAGTTTGTGTTACAAACCCGGGCGCTGATAGAACTTGATGCTATCGATACTGTTCCATTGAATAGATAGACGCATTGGACCTATAGTCGCGCTTTTAGGTGAATACATTCTCTTTATGTCTCCCAGATGTCTGTACGAAGATGAATAGACGGGGACATTGTTGATTGGGAGAGAATGCGAATCGTTTTTCGATGGTTTTCTGCCCAATCCATTCTCTCTCGGTATTCTAATCTATCCAATTCACAGATAATTGTCTCGTGTCGACGCCATGGATACGAGCCTTGATGAAAGTCACAGGAAATCGGTGGCGGAGTCTCCGAGTGTTAGCTCCACCACTTCCTCACCTGAATCATCTAGTCAGTCGCCGAAGCCACGCAAAACGACCAAATTCTTCTCTTTGCATAGGGACCGGAAATTTAGCTCCAGTCCTTCTGTTGCTACCGACACCTCTCTGGAACTTGGGTCAGACTACCCTTCCAGTCTCAGCAAATTACATCGCCCTTTGTCACCTACATCGTTGCGGCCAGAACCCTTTTCCTCTCGTACGCATTCAGAGCGGCCAGCAGCATCTACTCTCGAGGTTCAAAGCCTCTATTCCTCTACATCCAGCCCAAGTCGCGTCGGAGATCTTCCCACCCGTCTCGGCGGATGGTTTGCCCATACCTTCGCCTCTTCCACCGATCTTTCTCTCCCTAGCATCCTCGCCCAACATACATCACCTTCTTCGCCACCTCGCACTAATTTAAGCATTGATAACTCCCTCACGAGCCCCCGCAAGATAGCCGGTCCTGCAGCTCTCATCGCGGTAGCAAAGCATGGCAAAGGCACACTGGACAAGGCTATGCGTTACCTCCTCGATAGTGATGCTGCCCCCGATAAATCACCTGAACCAATTTGGATTATGGGTGTTATGCATCCAGGTTGGCAGCCACAGGATATGGAGGACACGGGAGTGCGGCCTAAAAAGGAGGGTAAGATAGGCCGAGGACGAGCTGCGAGCTGGCGGTCAAGTTTCAACTCGACATCTTCCTCCTCTTCCACAGAGGTCCGCAATCCTCTTTCATCGAGTACCAACTCACCCAGCAGAGCACACGGATCTACCTCGGCTAAATCAGCCACGGCTCCTCCACTTCACTGGCCACCGGCGTTTTACCTGGACTTTAGGTCCCGCGTGTGGCTTACCTATCGCTCTCACTTTGCTACGCCTATCCGGGACATCTCGCTGGCAGAGCTTGAACAAACCGCCGACTCTGATCCAGCGTTACCTAAGTCTATAAGCGACAGCAGGGGAACGCAAATTCTTAACGAGGCGCATGAGGGAAAGAGCCTGGCCATGATCAAGAAACCGTGGAATTGGGGCGCGGAGAAGACGTGGAGTAGTGATTCAGGATGGGGTTGTATGCTCCGGACAGGGCAGAGTCTATTGGCAAATACGCTGGTGGAGGTACATTTGGGACGTGGTGCGGTCTTCAGTGGTTAATGGTCAATGGCCTTTTACTGATTTACAGTATGTTGATACAGAGTGGCGCCGTCTAGCACATCCTGAGGCTACAGCAGACTATGCAATGTATGTGCGCATACTGACATGGTTTCTTGACTCCCCGGCGCCACATGCCCCATTCAGCGTCCATCGTATGGCACTCGCAGGAAAGGAATTGGGCACGGATGTGGGGCAGTGGTTCGGACCTAGTGTTGCTGCCGGAGCTATCAAGTGAGTTCTTCCGAGTATTCGAACTTTGAAACCACTAACGACAACGACACTTGTCCTTATTACTAGGACCCTTGTTAATTCATTTCCTGAATGCGGGATAGGAGTAGCTTTAGCAACTGATGGCACACTGTACGAAAACGAAGTATTCGCTGCGAGCCATAAGGACAGTATCCGGTCGCCGAAACGCCTGCAACCAACAAGTTGGGGCGAGCGTCCCGTGTTGCTTTTGTTAGGGATTCGTTTGGGTATAGAAGGCGTGAATCCGATATATTACGACTCAATCAAGGTAAACTTTGATATCTTTTCTCCACCTCTTTATATCATTGCTCAAATCCAATTCCGAATTATAGATGCTGTACACCTTTCCTCAGAGTGTTGGCATCGCAGGTGGTCGGCCCAGCAGTTCTTATTATTTCGTTGGAACTCAGGCTGAATACCTTTTCTATCTTGATCCACATAATTCAAGGCCAGCTATCCCTCTCCATCAACCACCACTACCCGTCACTCGTCGCGATTCTGGAATGCAGTCAGATGTGGCGCAAAAAACCGAGCAACGTAGCGTGAATGGGATACAGGGTTCCAGACGGGGACGAAACTCTCTAGTTCCTACTGTACCGCCCAGTCCACTGCACCGGCAAATTTCGCGCTCATCCATGGGCTCATTGGCGTCGAACAGCCAAGTGCCCAGCATCCATACTGAGCCAGACGCTAGTGGTGTCGGGGCTGGATGTGTTGACGAGGTGGACGATGAGATAGAAGTGGACGACGCGCGGCGTCCTCCTCCTTTGTACGAACAACGAGAAGTGCATCGCGTGGTTTGTGCCGCGCCACCTCTTCAAAGTATGTTTATTCTCGTCGTTATGCATACCACTTCCTGATACATCGATCTATCTACTCTGCAGATCCCCCAGTCGATTCCACAGAAGTCCTCAGCCCAGTGCAACTACATTACTGTAACGCTTACAGCACAGCAGAGATCGAGACGTTCCACTGCGACCGAGTACGCAAGATGCCGCTTAGCGGTTTGGACCCAAGCATGTTAATTGGGTTCCTATGCCGTGATGAGAGTGACTGGCATGATTTTAGGCGCCGCGTTTCTGAGGTGTGTACCGACGTTTTTAACTGTCATCAATTCTAATCATGGACTAATAGTTACCGAAAGCAATATTTGCAATCGAGAATGAACCTCCCGCTTGGCCGTCAGATTCGGATGACGATATGGGATTCGAATCTATGTCGGGATCAGAAAGATTGGGAACGGATCAGGACGAGCATTTGATCCAAGATGATGTAGAAGCGGATGTTGATACCGACGTGAACGCGACGCATGGCCAAATTGAAGTTGAAATGAAGTAGATGCTGACGCTCTCGGCATATATCGAGTCTTGGAACCCCCCGCGCGGCAAAGCTACACTGGTGACATTCCTTTCTACCTACGCTAACAGCTGTAGTCTGCCTTGACTTGCCACTTGGACGTGCAAGAATTGACGAACATGGCCAACAAACTTGACTGCGAAAGTCGCATTCTCATTGCCCCCACAAGTAGGCCGATGGCAACAAAGCTGCCCAACACCCAACACGCATAGTGCTACTATTTCCTATGCATTCTCCGGAGCACTACATATGATAGGAAGATGGTATTTGTACGGGCTTAGTGCTCATCACTTACGCGTCACGCTCTCAAGAGGCATGTTTGTCGGGTTTTTGCACGATGAAATTCTCTGCAAGTCCCACGTTTAACACAGACCTTTGAATACTTACGCATGAATTTGCGTGATTTAGGCTTGTAAGCCTGAAAGGTGAACACAATTATCTCCAAATGCTTTTTCTCGAATCCTATTTATCTTCACAGTTCGTTTATAGGAGCCTCCAGTGTAATACATGTGTTGAAGGGCTGCGATCTTAGAGCTCAGGTCACAAAAATTTCATGTGCGAAATTGTTTGAAACTCTCTAGTTGGGCATGCATAGGATGAAGGGTGCGCTCATCTTATACCAAGGCAAGGATCGGAGATCGAGGGATGGTCATGTCTAACAGGTGTGAGTTGACAAGACAAATAGCGAGAACAAACACTGATTATGGGACCAACAGAGAAATTGAGACAGGAAGACAAGAGCCTTGAGCGCTTGAGCGCTAGAGCTTACTTGAGCTGAACTTGACTACTAAGTTTAGAAGAAGAACACTTGGTCATTGCGGGGTTTGCTGGGCTAGGTATGACACGATTTGGTGATCGTCAAACCGTCGGCGTGGAGCAAGCGATGTTGGGCACACATGCCAGGGGAAAAGGACCTTGCGAGTCTTTTGCATGAAAGTGCGTACCATTTTGTTATCAGCCTGTGCAGTAGAACGCCCGCTGAGTGTTGATGCGGTAGTTTCAATCTCTACGGGCCATAAGGACTAAGGTCAAAACCCCTATCTTTTCAACAAATATTGGCGAGCACGACTCAGGAAAGTTTGTATTTTGGTGGTGAAGTGAACATTTCACATTCCTTGCTTCCGTCAACACTTATCATCGGTTCGCCCAGACTTGCGCAGTGTACTCTATGCCATTGTACACTGATAGTAAGTATTCGATTTCCGGTAACCGGTAAAGCTTTCAAGCTTTCGAAATTAGATCGTGATGCGCTGCGCCGGATATTTTATACCATCGACAACCGTAAGTAAGGTTCACTAAGTAGTAAGTAGGCTCGCAAATGCGATGCGTACTAACGCATAAACGAATTTGAAGTATCTTTGGAAAATGTCCGGCAAGTCGATCAGGCGTAGGGATCATTGCTGGTACATACGCTCCACAGCGCATCGCAACCAGCAACGACCTACTCTTACTCCTGTTCTGCATCCTCGATTCTCAGTGTTCCTCACTCGTCGATCTTGACTAACATTAACAGTCCTTACAGAGCCATATTTCCTCCATCCTAATTTCAGTAAACTGCGGACTGGACATATGAGTGGGCGTCTGCAAAATGGAGGCTCTGCTACGAGTCTACTTTTTCACGACGATGGTGGGTTGAGTGCTAGTGGATCGGGCCCTCGCGGAAGTGTCCAGGTACATACGGCAGCTAAACTGCAAATTACTTATCTTTACTGACATGTATGATACGAGCAGAGTTCCACATCTTCGAAAGTGAGTCCATCTCTAATATCATTTGGACTATGCAATGAGCTGCCTGTAGTATTCTCTAGCGCCATCGCCTCTATCATGGGGGCTACCCTTAGACATTGACATAAAGGAGCCCGATGACTATTTGCACACACCAGATCCCATTCGCGACCGGAAGGTGGACAAGGGCGGGAGTGTGTTTACTGCCCGCGGTATTGCGAATCTTGGATGTCTCTTCATCATCACTGCTGGGTGTACTATGCTATTGTGAGTCGCCTCATTTCTTTATTGCTCAGTTTCAGGAACGCTTACTTGTGACAGTGCTGGTGAGTATCTATATGGACCGTCTCCGTCATGATTGGCGGTCCTTTGACCCTTTGTGCAACAGGTTATCCTATCCTGTCCCATTTCATGAAGAAAAGTCAAACAACGCAGGGTGGCTTTAACCTAGGTGGCACGAACGCCTCTGGACAAGTTCCCGATTTTGTTACGAACTTCCAACTGATAGATCACGATACTCCCGCCTCTGCCTACACCCGGAAGTCGTACACCCCAGATTCAGATGATGAATACGTTCTGGTTTTCTCCGACGAGTTCAATCTAGATGGTCGCACATTTTACCCAGGAGATGATCCGTATTGGGAGGCTGTAGATTTCCATTATTGGCAAACTGTACGTTCCCTCACCGCATTTCCTTGTTTCTCCGTTGGTTGACTGGTATGTTTCCAGAATGATTTAGAGTGGTACGATCCCAGCGAACGTATGCTACTTCAGATTTGTGTTGATAATCAGATATCTGACTGTATTCCACAGCGGTCACCCAAGGGGGTGCACTTCGGCTCACAATCAGAGAAGTCGATCCTGTAAATAATCATAACATGAGCTATATGTCTGGAATGGTCCAAACTTGGTACGTTTGTACCATTATATCACTCAGAAATTCCTCAAATAACGAGTGCTGAAAAGGAATAAATTCTGCTTCACCGGTGGTATCGTGGAAGGTACATAATTTGGCAAAATTCTATGTATCAAGGAAGTTAACGATCACTCTACACAGCTTCTGTCACTCTTCCTGGGTCGAACTCAGTCAGGCATGACGCTTATTCCGCGCTCTTGGAAACGAAATTGTACTGACGTAGTATCCACAATTTAGTGGCTTATGGCCTGCGGTGTAAAGTTCTTCTTTGAGACTAAAAGACAATTGTACTGAGAATGATTTTGCAGATGGGCAATGGGAAATTTAGGTCTATCAGCATTGTCTTCAGACGCTTTGTATATGCGATTGACCTTGTAATTTTGCAGGCCGTGCTGGATTCGGAGCCTCACTGGACGGCCTGGTGTGTATTATGTTTAGAAGTATATTTTAATGCGTCTTGTTTAATGTCTTTCATGACGAAAAAGTGGCCGTACACGTACGACTCTTGCGATGTTGGCACACTTCCAAATCAAACATATCCTGGGACGGCGACGCCGGCAGCTGCTGTTTCAAATGGAGATCCTGCGCATGAAGGAGTCCTGGTCTGTCATAATTCGGATATATCTACAGCGATTGAACTTCTGATGATTATTTTTCTCAGTCATTTTTGCCTGGACAACGGCTATGTATGTACTGTGCTTGTCATATGATACACTTTTTCTCATCTGTCTTCCGACAGCATCATGCACATGCCCCGGTGAATCTCATCCAGGACCAGTGCACAAAGATTCCGGCCTCTATGTCGGAAGGGCTGCGCCTGAGATCGATGCGTTTGAAGCTCTTGTCAATGGGGACGGCGTGGGACAGGTAGCAGATCTACCTTCGGATATGCTTTAGAAACTCATACTATCTCGTCAGGTCTCATTGTCAGCTCAATGGGCACCCTACAATGTGAGTGAATCTATTTCAAAAAATCGCCTGCCACTCAGCGCGCATGTAGGCCGCCTATGAATGGCAAAATGCTACCAATATGAAAATATATAACTCATCGAGAACAACGTTCAACACATATATAGGAGGTGTGTGGACAGTGCTTCTGCTGATATGCATTCGTTGCTCAGCTTTCTTTGCCTAGGTGTATACCAGCAGACATCTAGTGGCCTTTCTTTCACAAATCCGGACTGCTACGAGCTCAACGCGCAGTGTTTCACAGTCTACGGTTTTGAATACAAGCCTGGGTGAGATTCATCTCCTGTTTCAAACACACTTGTAAGTTCTCATCGATCTGCGTAGTTTTGACGATGGCTATATCACTTGGATTAACGATGGTGAAGCTTCCTGGACTATGTATGGGAAAGGAATGGGTGCAGATACGCAAACAGAGATCGGCGCTCGACAAGTTTCCGCAGAGCCTATGGTGTGTCAATCAAGTATCTTAGCTTATCAGTCATTGATCAGTCGCTTACGCCGTTGGCATTCGACTATAGTACCTCATCGCGAACCTTGGATTTTCTCAGAACTTTGCTGCTATTGATCTCACCACGATCACATTCCCAGCGACGATGAGCATAGACTATATCCGAATATACCAGCTTAAAGACTCTATCAACATAGGCTGCGACCCACCAGATTATCCTACTGCACAATATATCGAGACGTAAGTCCACTTATGTCCCTCTTCCATGTTTGATACTCACGTATATCCGACTTGAAGATACAAGGACGCCTATAGCAATGCGAATCTCACAATCTGGGAGCAAACAGGGCAAACTTGGCCGAAGAACCGTCTCAAGAACGGGGGTACATGCTAATGATACGAAGTTCTTCCTGGCTCAAATGCCATTCCTACATAGTCTGCTTCATCGTCCCCAACACATAGACATGCCTCGCAGTCTTCCTTTGCTATCGAAAACAATTCGGAATAGAACGATACCCCGAATAATTTACCTTCATTCACCATTCACCATAAACTGCTACACCAAATTTATGTTCGTTGTTCCTTACATTCACGGTGCCCAAACATCC
This sequence comes from Pholiota microspora, assembly GCA_003314615.1. NCBI lineage: Eukaryota > Fungi > Basidiomycota > Agaricomycetes > Agaricales > Strophariaceae > Pholiota > Pholiota microspora. The sequence continues at coordinate 84,703 of QFFD01002606.1, forward strand.
TTTTGGAGCCCTACAGAGAAGGTTATGCAGTCTATTACAAACGGCTGTGCTTGATGTTATAGATTATCACCTGCCCCACCTTCCTTCGATGTATCTAACAACGCCTCTAATAGTATACCAGAATGTCTGTAGTGGTTAGAGTATTCAGATAGTGTACATATCCAAGAGCAAACTCTCATCATCTTTTATCTACACATAAAACCATCCATTAGCGCAAGAAAAACACTAAAGATCTAAAAACAAAAAACGTACATTCACACCGATGATCCCGTCCTCATGGATCATAAAAATGGAATATTGGCGCTGGAAGTTCCGTATAGTAGATACATAAGGGAGATACGTGGTGACATCATCCTCAAAGCATGGACAATCGTCGGCAGAGATTGTATTTGGTGGATAAAGCGTCCCCGGAACCGGAAGCCTATCCAAGCCCAGCGAAGAAGGCACTAGGTTAGTTCCTTTCGCAGTCAGTATTGCGGCGAGGGAAAAGTCGACGACTTCAACAGAGCGAAATGGACCCCTTGGATGGAAGGTATCGTGTACCGGAAGTACTACGCGTTGATTATGCACATAGCTGTCGAGACACAATTTCTTTTAGGACGGGTGCGATGAGAAGGTGCTTGGACGAACGTACCGTAACCAATGCTGTTGGATGCACGCGGGGTGCAGCATTCTCGAGTTATACGGTCCCCATTCCTCCCAAGGAACATCTACAGCCGGTGCTCCGGAGCGTGCATTGTCCGCTAGCTCCTTGCAATATTTCATGAACACACGCTGGTGAACAAATAGATTGACGCTCGTAGACATGCCGTGAATCGGGCTGACATCGCTTTCCAGCAGGGTAGCGTGGCTGTATCGTATCGTGAAAGCGTGCAGGCGATCATCGTCGTTGACCTTATATGTCTTGTGTGGGAGCGCTGAATCCTCTATTGGTCCTGTGTGTGTGGAAATCTGAACGACATGGGTGCCAAGAGAGGTGAGGGGAAGGTGTAGCTTAGCGAGGAGAATTGCACTAGTCGAAAATGGTGGAAGTTGGTAAAGCCAAATCGAACCCGAATCGAGGAGGTGCGTCATGAGGCAGAATGTAGTGCTCAAGAGACCGAAATCGACTTGTAAAGACATGCTCGAAGGGCTGTAAGGAAGTAATGAATCCTACATATGTATTGGATGAATATCTAGAACCGCTGAGAGAAATTGTGGCCCACAAGTATAAGTGCTGACGATATCCAATTCCATACTAGAACCCTTGGCTGGAATTGTTCCACAGCCGTGCAAAAATAGAGCACCAAGGTATCCCGTACCACTTGCAGAGCTATATTGCATATATTGCTGGGGTAGCCATTCTGGGGCAGGACACTGCATTGCAGAGTTCTCTGATGGGCCCGTGGATGATACATACTCGTTGAGATTGCACGAAGATGGATCCGAATGGTACGAATATTGGTAAGTGGCGGACTGCAAGATGGTCAGAAACGCAAATTTAGCAATCATTGGTACTGACTTCATATCATCCTCCAATAATGCTATTAAATCCTGTGTGGGGTCCATCCCAAAGTCTCGCGCCGAAACACCTTCTACTCCCTCGATTTGGGAATGGCGCCCCTTGTCACTTTCGGAAGTAGGCAGCGACACAATTTCCAGACTTGTCCCATCTATACTTGCGAAAAATCCCCCAATTAGTTCATACGCAAGACACGAAGCCTGCATGTCGAAAATCGAACAGCCTTTCCACTCCAGCGCAAACCATGCCTGCCGTCGATGTATGAGATTAATGATGAGATCGGAGTAGCTCTGCGATGTGCCCGCGTCAGTGAGGCCATCGAAATGTAACTGCAGAATATAGTCTAGCTGCGACGAGCTCCGGAAAACTGCGTATATGCGTTTACAGGTCTATCAGTACGATGCATTATTTCGTCTACATCCAAAGCATGTAATTTGATGGCTCACTATTGCACTTTGGATCAGGGAAATTGCATCGAGGTGAGCCAAGATTTGTATCTGAAGCTCTTGAGGTAGAGAGAGGAGATTGTGCACCATGAGATTTGAACTCTACCAAAGCACGTACGTACAAAAGAGCAAAAGATGGAAAGAACACGGATTCGAGCTCCGACAATCTACGCGAGCCGTTGGATTTGATGACCACGCAACGACCACCCTCCAGGCTTTGCTCTTACGGCCATCATAAACGTCGACGACGACACTTGGGAAAGGGCGCGGACTTCTCAAACTGTCCTTGTGCTCCTGCCTTACTCTGTGCTAAGTGGTTGATTGAAAGTTCGCCAGCACCACTTCTGGAAGTAGGTCAGACTCAGCTTCTTTCCAAGCGTAATCCTGTGCTAATTTGAAGCAAAGAATTCTTCTACGCAAGATAGTTTTCATTATGTGTCGGTCATAAGTACTAGTAACGCCGAAAGTTTAAATGTAAGCTACTTTTCCTATGCGAACAGTGCTGAATCTCCCTTAACGAGTTTACTTTCAGAACCTAATATCACTTGCAACTCAGTCTCTCAGAACGCATGCGGCCGGGGCGAATATGAAAATGCAGTGCCCGCTAAGTTTCTGGGGAAACTTCCTCATTCACGCCCTACAGCCTCGTTAATGAACGTTCACGTTTAGCAGTGTTGATGTGCATATACATATGCTGTGATTGTCCTGGTTAACTTTATCACACATACGTGTATGCTGCGTGCTGCATGCTGTGTCTACCACGCCCACCTTCTGATACGTATGTCTGGTAGACAACCCTATCCGACCTTCCAGGCCTGCTAGATCGACCTACATTCAGATATCGGCAACTAATACGCCCCCGACGACCCCCGAACATGCAGTCTTCCAACACATCTAACACATCTGAGGCGACGAGTTCTAGTCCAACAAGCGAAAATCGTTTTCCTACTGACAAGAACGGTAAGCCATTTCAATGTTTGAGCGACGCTGTTTTCGATTGTTCTACTCCAGATTTCACAACCGGGCAATCCCAGCTATTGCTTACCGCGCTTCGGAACTTGATTGTTCCCCTCGTTCAGAAAGCTGTACCGGACTCCAAAGGTGCTTACTCCGCGCAACCCCGTTTCTTAGCGTCAAGAAGCTCACATTGTATAGACTTATGTGATACGCAGATGGGGCCTGAAGCTGAGAATCTACTTGTAGCTCTTCAGCAGTACATATCCAGCGTCATTCGCCGTCTCCCTGACTCAGGCATCCAGGACGGTACAAAGCGTACAGTAGATCTTAAAGGTATCTACCTTATTACTTGTAGCTAAGTTCACTCCACGATAAGCTAAATCAAGGCGATATAGATGCATACTACCACGAACCCCAAGAGCCGAAAACGCCCGACAAAGATACAGAGGTGAAAGGTGCACGTTGTTCGTTGAACCTGCAGCGTTGAAGTGTTATTCAATACGCTTTTATCAGAAGGAGGAATTCATGCTGAACTCCCAGACGCAGGTAGAGTCTCATTTTACTTCTACACAAGCCTTCGACTCAACCTGAGGGCAGACATACAAAATGAGAAGGAAGCCCTCCTGGATAAAGCTTTGATGGAACTGCGAGCACATGTCTTCAACGAGATGCCTATACGTCTCCTGTGCGCCAAACAAGAGGGCAGCAAGATTCATATAACATTACTCGACAGGGCCGGAATCTATGCGTATCTCGTCCCAAAGCTCAAGGAGCAATTTGTGTCGTGGCGAGGGCTTCGTTCCTCACAGGGAAGCGTACAAATATCAGCACCTTACATCACGTCAATGTGGGTATCCAGAGTCGCAACGTTCGCCATCCTATCACATACTTGGCTGCGTTCGTCTCCTGGAGAAGTAACCTACGACGACTGGCAGAAGGGTAGTTTCGATACGTCGCATGCTGGATATCAAAAGGTAGCTAATTTCTGTAGAGTTGCGCAAGCTCGCCACGGGATGTCTCTATGCTGGATGGACACCGTCTGCATTGACAAGACTAGTAGCGCTGAGCTCGACGAATCTATCCGTTCCATGTACAAATGGTATCAGAAGGCTCAAATTTGCATCACCTACCTTGCGGAGACGACAACCATTTCTGATATTCCCGACGATTCTTGGTTCACTCGTGGATGGACTCTACAAGAACTCCTCGCACCGGAAGTGGTCAAGTTCTATGGAAATGGTTGGCAACCGCTTGTCAACACTTCAGGAAACGACAAGCTGAATCCTCTGATACAGCGAAAAATCCAATCGGCTACAACGATCACCTCGGAGGAGCTCAAGGCACCTTCTAGCGTTCCACTATCACGCAGGATGCAATGGGCGGCAGACCGTAAAGTCACACGCGGAGAAGACACTGCGTATTCTCTTATGGGAATCTTCAGCGTCAGTATGTCGATTGCATATGGTGAAGGAATGGAGGTCGCTTTTATGCGCCTCGTCAAGGAGATACTAAACACGTCTAAATCCGAAACGTTGGACATATTCAATTGGGGAGGTTTATATAGGACCGATGCGTCCGCACTTATCCCATCTAGTCCGCGTGCCTACCTTCTGCGCTCTAAAGAATTGAATTGGCAGGCAACGTTAAGAGAGCCACTAATGTTCACACATCTTGGTCTGCGTACACCCGTCTTGTTGCTCCCATCCGCTCCAGCGCGAGTCTCCACACGGGAATTCACCCCTATAGGCGACTACCACGCCACGGTTCGCATCCAGGCGACGTTCTTATTCGGCCAGATAAACCTGCTCCGGAGTGTTCACAACATCCTGGACGCCCAAACCAACTTGTACACCCACTTTGATTTGGTCAGACATCGATGTCTTAGTTTCGCGATACTGAACTGCGGTGCAGACGAGTACTCCAATGTCCTCGTTCCAAGGCAGTGTCTTTCCATCGCAATACTCCATACAGGAGACGCCCCAGGGGCGGTGACGACTCTCGAATGCAAGTCCAAGGTAATCACAGACAGGCCGATTGTTTTCCAGCTGAAGAACAAAGCCTCTCGTTCCATTCATAATCCTACGGAGTATGATACAATTCAAAGTAGTCAACTGGCATATCATGGGATGCGATACCTGCACATGTATTTGTAGTGAGTAAGGGCTCAGCGGTCGCACGGCGAAGAAGCCGTTGTTGTTTTCAAGAGACGGCAAATTTGGCGATTACATACATATATTTGTAGATAATTTGCTTTGCAAAATGATCGCTGTTGATCGCACTGATTCCGTTGACCACGATGAGCAAACTCAACCCCGGTGCTTTCTCGTTCACTCCAGGCAGAGGTTTCGCACCAGATCCTGTCAGACTCCAACCTTCAGCTCCCCCAACAGAACGCCCAGAACAGACAGAGGCTCCCAAACCACCCCCAACTATTTCTCTCAACATCGGAGGCTCGTCTGCACGTCCACCTCCGCCCGTTCCTGCTGCAACCATCCCTCCCACTGCTCCCAAACCTGTAGGCGATGTCCCAAAACCAACACCTGCAAAGATCGTCAAGGCAGACTCAGCGGCGGTCTCTAAAACGTTCTCCACAGAAAAGGCAAAATTAGATACATCTGCAATCGCCGCAGAGGTCAAGACCCTCGCAGACAAGTCTACACTAGAAGATCTATACGGAAACAGTGCGTATCGTCGTCTATCACGTCATTTTACAGCTGAACCCTGTGTTTCAGGCAAAGAGCATCTGAACATCGTCTTCATCGGTCATGTCGATGCGGGGAAGAGTACCATGGGTGGAAATCTTCTTTTCCTAACGGGAATGGTCGATAAGCGTACTATGGAAAAGCTGGAGCGGGATGCAAAGGAGGCCGGCCGTGAATCGTGGTATCTTTCGTGGGCCCTCGACTCCACCACGCAGGAGCGCTCCCAAGGCAAGACTGTCGAAGTCGGTCGAGCCTATTTCGAAACCGACGCACGACGATACACGATCCTCGATGCCCCCGGTCATAAAACCTTTGTCCCTTCCATGATTTCAGGCGCAGCCCAGGCCGACATCGCCGTTCTTGTGATCTCAGCCCGCAAGGGTGAATTCGAGACAGGTTTCGAGCGCGGCGGCCAGACCCGTGAGCACATCATGCTCGTCAAGACTGCCGGTGTGTCCAAGATCGTCATCGTCATTAACAAAATGGACGACCTCACCGTCAATTGGGATAGGGCACGATACGATGAGATCAAGGACAAGATCACGCCGTTCGTCAAGTCCGCAGGCTTCAATCCCAAGACCGACGTGACCTTCATCCCCGTATCTGCCTACACTGGAATCAACCTCAAAGACCGTATTCCCAAAGAGATCTGCACATGGTTCGATGGCCCGTCCTTCCTAGAGCACCTTGACCACATGCCTATGATGGAGCGCAAGATCAACGCACCCCTCATGATGCCAATTTCCGAAAAATACAAGGACATGGGCGCGATCGTTGTTGGGAAGATCGAGTCGGGCCATGTTCGCAAAGGCGACTCGCTGATTTTAATGCCGAACAAAGTGCCCGTCGAGGTCGCTACGATCTACACGGAGCAGGAGGAAGAAGTCGAACGCGCGCTCTGCGGGGACAATGTGCGAATCCGCTTGCGCGGCGTCGATGACGAGGACATCACGCCGGGATTCGTGCTCTCCAACTCGACCAAACCCATCCACGCAGTGCGACAATTCGAGGCCCAGCTCGCGATTCTGGAACACAAGAGCATCATCTGTGCCGGGTATTCCGCCGTAATGCACGTCCATACGCTCTCCGAAGAAGTTACGATCCCTGTATGTCGCGAATATCTTTCCACTCCTTCCTTCACTAAATAATTCATTCGTTAGGCCCTTCTGCACTACTTCGATAAGGCTACTGGACGCAAATCCAAAAAGCCGCCACAGTTCGCGAAGAAGGGCCAGAAAATCGTCGCCCTCATCTCAACTGCCGAACCCGTTTGCGTCGAGCGGTTCGTTGACTACCCCCAGCTCGGCCGCTTTACGCTGCGCGATGAAGGCCGGACAATTGCAATTGGCAAGGTGCATTTTTCTTCTTGTTTGAAAAGTTCACCTCTCGAAATTCATTCTGATAAATGTGTAGATCACAAAACTGATCGAGAAGGCTGGTAATGAGGATGATGTAGTAGCTGGTCTATCGAACCTGTCGGTCAATCCCAACTAAGGGACGATCGCCTACCGTTTTGCTGCATCTTAGACTTCCCGCGAGGTATCTTCTTGTGCTCCCTAAAAGGAATAGCATTAATAATCAAATCATTTCAACGCAGGCTTCATCATCGAGCTTTCCACTGCGTTCATAACCTTCGAACAGTGTTTGTTTTGAGCAAAAAAAATTTGTAGCCGTTAATTACTCATGGTCAATCACACTTTTAACGAGTCCTCCAAGAGCGCTCAGAATACTACATAGAATGCCATCAGTCTCCTTCGTCTGAAGCATGCATCGGCACAGATTGGAAGAACATGGAGCCAACGTGCAACTCAGGCAAATCATAAACACTGCAACCGGAGGACCTGCTTCAAGCTCCAGAACTAGGGCCTTCAGCCCTTTCGGAGGAAGTCAAGCTCTACTCATCATGACAAGGCGTAAAATCGAAGTTTTTCAAATTCTATGCATGCAGAATGACCGCAGGAATAGGAAACGGCATGGGCCGAGGTTGCTATTCATGATCATCGGGGCACTAAATCTTCATGGAGCGATACGGAAGTTGACTATTTCGAGATGGATGGCTTTGCTATATACTGGCTGAGTGAAATCAAAATCAGACAGTTATTGTTTCGAAATGGCCTATGATTTACTCATGAAATAGTAGGAGCTGGCCCCCTTCCCTCCCGCGAGGCAATATACGTTCTAATATGACTCGTGGAAGATAAGTGAGATTTCAAAAAAAAAATTTATGATAGATATTAGCCCACAGTCCTGACAGAGCGTGACTAACACTGTCCAAGGAAAGAGTTCTTCGGCCATGCCCGATGATAGTCATCAACCCAAGTCGTCAAGTTTGGATTTGAATAGGCCTCGATATGGCTGTAGACTCATCGTAAAAGTTCGACGGCAACATACGACCAGAGACGCACCGTTCGATGTACTCTCTCGTCGGAAAATCTGCTGGATCACACCCAATGTTTATTGCGTTTTCTGGCTGATACACTCTGATGTAGTCGATTTTCATATGCGCGGGAAAGAGTAGATGGTCAAGATCGACGTCACCGAAATTCCTTGACATTCCTAGATTCATGATTAGATACTGCAGGCCCCAGCACGAGTGAGCGAAGCAAAAGAACAAGACTATATAAGGTAAGATCATACCATAGGCTCAGTCGCAATTTGTCTGGCACCGATTTCCACGTCAGAATTTGGACCCATCCCACGACTTTTCAGAGTCCAAGATGGTTGGCCGTTGGATACCCAAGTAATATACTATACATTGGTGAGCATGGCAGCAGAGCAAGATAACAGGATGATTACCCCGGTATCAAATCCTATAGGCACGGATTAGTCAGAGGTCCTACGAGTTTCGAAGCATATATTCATTGAGACCCACCAGGTTGATACTGTTTCTCGCTATTAGATTGGAAATTTACAACAAATAACGGACTTACCTCGAAGCCATATGTAGAGTAACATTGACCCTCCGATTCATAACAGTTGGGATTGGTCTGGGTAACCACGGACGTGGCTTCTTGAGTAGCAGAGCCGATAAAATCGTTCATATGGCTAATACTAGCATTATATACGACCATATTGTCGGACACATTGTTCCAGAGATACCCCACATCAAAAGGCTAGGCGTTCGAAAGCAGTGGGTCAGAATTCACAGAGAATCGTTCATCGGACTTACTGCCCATTGCGCTGATTGTGATACCTCTCCAAGGAGAGTTTCCCCACTTATCTGGAAGAAATTGATGAAGCGGTAGGGTATATCAAAGCTGGTTACGCACTTGAGCTTCGAATATATCAATTTCTGGGGCTGACCGCCCCACCAGCGTCCCATCTGGATGGGTGGGACCTGGATGATCTTCACCTATGCAGGTGCACCGCGACAGCCTTTGACCGGGCAAGTAAGAAAGGGCGCCGTCCTTGCTAGTATCACCTCCCGTGGTCGCTGCGAGAGGGAGGCCATTCAAAGTCTGGTTAGCGACAGTCCCGACGTCGCAGCTGTCATATGAGTACGGCCACTAAATTGAATGCTTGATCAAGTGACGGCTAGACAAGAGTATGAAGCGATACGCACAACACCTTCCAGTGTCGCACCATATCCCGCTCGGCCTAGATTGCCTACTGACCAGATGGCTGGCCAATACCCCATGACATTATTAGCACCTGGAAGTTGAACACTGACTTCTACGTAGCCTCCTGTGTAACAAAACTTGTTCCTATAGATCATCCAAAATGTGTCAAAGTAAATTCTCTCAAGCTGTTGAGGACTGACCAAGTGGATACTAAGCCTATTATCAAAGGGCTGTCAGCAGCGATCGTGACTGGAAGAGGGTGCTAGGAGGATAAGTACCCCCTTCGTAATCTAGCCCATGTGTTTCTTTCCGGGATAGAGTGATCACCAGTGAGCCATTCTCTGTTGTGACTGCTTGCGGGTCGTACCATTCGAGATTGCCTGTTTCCTGACATGAAGATTGAATAAGCTCGTCCAACAACGGTAGGGTTGCAATTACCCAATAATGCAAATCAACCGCTTCCCAGTAAGGATCGTCGCCGGGATAGAACGATCTACCCTCCGTTTCGAATTCATCTGAGAAGACGAGCTGGAGTGGAGGATTACCATTCACTTGTGAGGCAACCGTGTAGGCAGATTGAGGTGTATCTCGATCGATCAGGCCAAAATTGCCGAACAGCTGGGGGATCTGGCCTGTTGAATTCATATGGACAGCCAAAGTCTTCGGACGACTGTCGTAAAAAGTGATGACTGGATAACCAATGCTAATTACAATGTTAGTAGATATTTAAAGTATACGAAAAGAGCTTACAATAGAGCAAGCATCGCGGCCAAAAGAATAGACAAGCAGCCGACAGTTGCGGCGCCGCGGGCAGAGATATTACTGCTTTTCCCATGTCTCCTGTGTGTATATTGTTCGTCATCGGATTCCACGAGTTCGAGGGATAGAGAGGAACCCCATTCTCGAGGATCGGCAGCAAAGGAATACTATAACCAGGGTCAAAGAAACAAGCAGAGAGAGATTCCCGAGAATATCGTACCTTAGGGGTGATTGTAGCGAGGCTTGACCGAGCTCCTACTGGATAGGGAGTAATGTCAAGACTTGGCTGATTGAGACATTCAGATCAGTAATAAGTTGACGACCGAAAGCAAAACAGCTTACCAGCTGGGTCCAGATAGACGATGCCCCATTGCTTGAGTCTCTTCCATCGTCTGACGTTCCCATGGTGTCCATAAGTGAAAGGGAATAATGGCCCTGAAAAACACACAGCTTCGATGAACAGTCAGCCACGATGAGCATTGGGATTTGAACTGAGCAAGAATAAAGCTTACTTAGACTTAGTTTCGATAGCCAGGTTGATCGGCCCAGAACAGAATATACCCATGATATATTGTTTCCGTTGAAGGTTAGCATGACGATCTGCTCGACAGAGTTGTCTGGCAATATGCGTTATGGGGCAATATGCGTTATGGCGGACAACATTTGGTTCTCTTCAGAATCGAATACATGCATTTCGTGCGATAATTGATTCAGCTCTGCCGACACGAACGCTAGGTCTGTGAATCTGTTTTCGAATAGCGGCGTATGTTTAACTAGACATAAAACCACGTCCGTGCATAACGAGACCCTCATGCTGTCGTTCCAAGTCATCAGGACGATGCGCGGATGAAAAGAGGAATGCAATGCGTACTAGATGACAAGATTATTTCCTTGTTGAGGTCGCAATATATGAGGTAGAAGTAGATAGGGATACGGCGCATTTAATGCTATGGTGGTGGTGGTCATGATGACAGGGTCCGACAGCGTAATGGTTGTACCAGTTTCTGTCGCTAAAGCAGCTCGCTTCTACCTACAAGAGCAGGAATGAGTAGTAGGATGAAGGAGGGTGGGATGATGTCCGAGGTAAATATATGCGTCGTTATCCTGGGCCTGAGCGAGCGTGAATCAAAAATCGAAAGGTAGCTAGAAAAATATGCTAATTTCCGGATGTATTCACAAACGGCGGGCGGTGGGGAGAAGGGTGAAGCCCAGGAGGCGATCCCACATTGTTGTCTGGACAAAATCCATGCATGCATATAGGCGCTTGGGCGAGCGTCTGAAAGGAAGCTACACAAAACCGAATAGATGTCCTTATTTGAATATAAGCGGGAGGCAAATGGAGATGCTGCCCTGATATCTGCACACGAGGGGCTTGTAGAGGAAGAGCTACGGCGTGTGCGGCGGGGTAGTGCTCTACATGCGTATATGATGCATAGCCGGTGTTCTCCGACGGGGAGCTGGGAAGTGCAGGACGGGGAGCGGGAGAGGTCAACGTAGGATGCGTGACGCAGAGGGTGAGTATGCTATGGTATTCGATGATCAACCACGGAGGGACCGCCAGACGACGTTATTTCCATCCCAGTGGTGTGAGCTGGAGTCCGGTGGGTGCATCCGAGGGGAGGATTATTCGGGGAATAGATTCGATGTATGTATGGCACGAGGAGCTAGCGAGAAGTTGAAGTTAGTGTCCAAGCATTTTTATTCTCACGGTTCCGTTCCTCCTTTCCCGTCCCACGCACAGTCTCTCCCTTCACCTGTCCACTCTTGAAGCGCTCATGATCGTACCTGGGAATCAGCTTACTTTTCTCCGAGTGTCTTGTCCTGCGCGTCAAGTGCCGACCTTTACTGCAATTCGAACGTGAATGACCCCCAAATTTGAGGTGCCAATCCAAATACCATAGCACTGGTCCTGCCAGCATCGCCGCCGGTATTCTCTAGGATGACTCTGGATGGGTTGCACGTCAACGGAGGACTCGTTATCAGCTGACTATTTGGAATCTGTTCTCTCTGCGTCGACGTATGCTGCGTTCTTCGTCCACTGCTATCGTGTTGCGGATTCCTATACGTGCCATTGAACGTACCCTCCGACCATTAGGCCTGCTATGTATAGCTCATTTGATTGCGAGTAGCTAGGACCACCGTAGCTCGGAAGTCCGATTGCCAGCATCACGTTCCACGTTGCGGAAATGAACATCAGCCATACGAATATCTGCATAGCTCGTCACCTCAAGCTGTGTACATATATGCGCAACATGTCTGAGCTAGAACACGATGCAGGATACCAATTCGTTGTCGCTTCTGATGCTTGGCTTCTATGGTGTGCAGAATGAAGATGATCTTTACCCTGACCTCAACCTAGATGATGATTCTACCTGTGCTGTGTGTGAAGCCACCAATGTTATATTTATCTGCAACCTCGCTAACAGGTGGACAATTCATTACTCCTATATTCTTCCAAGATGTAACGTATGATATTCAACTCCTCAATGAGCAGAGTGGGCATTTTGGAATTTTATGAACACTAAGGTTGCAGTGACTCCGCGTGTCGTGCAACCATGATAGCGCAGTTCTGGCTGTCAGTGTTATTTATACGATGCCTCACGACATCATTGCAGCACACTTCCATGTTCCGACGTCAAGAGGAAAAACGAGGACGCAATGCTATAACCTGGAACTGCCAACCACAGCCTCATACATGCTCTCCTTTACTCCCAACCATGACCACAAACGAAAACCAGTCTCCTGCACCGACAAAAGCCCACTTAAGGGGTACAGTATTTTTTCTCGTCATTTGTGAACGCTAGCGCTCATGAATCTTCGTTAGCTATTGAGATCGCTGACGCAGGAAATTTCAACAATAAATTGTTTTTCCATGTCGTTGTCTCCGTAGACGACCACATGGTCATAACCTCCCAAAGAACCAAAAGGACGGGGTTGGCGCTGAGATGGGAGTGGAACGAGCAACAATTGTAAGCAACACGTTACATGTAACTATAATATTTGTCTAATTCGGTTTTATCCTAGTGATGTGCATCCATCCTCAAGTATCAAGATTGAATTCTATCGTCGAAGCAGAGTCTTTCGTTGCAAGCATCGTGTGGTGGGGAGCTATACCACAAGATTCAGCGAGTTAATTCATACAAGCAGTGAGTTTATATACTGTCATCTGTTTCCAAGATTGATTGAACTTCTCTCAATAGACAACAGCTTTGAGTTCCGAGATGAAAACCGCAGAATATACGAAGCGAAGATAGATCTCTCTTTAGTTGTTCTTCAGAGGGACCAATTCAAAACCTTCATGGCATCTATCGACAAAAACATCGAGAAACTCAAGAAGTCAACCATAACATCTCCAGTCCCAGCGGTAATAGGTCAAATACTACAAATCACGAAAAGTGTGATGGATCGCTTTTCTGAAGTTTGCCGCCTTCGTTTCTCTCCTTTTCTCATTATGAGCTGAAACCGTGTTCAACAGGCGCATCCAATAGTCAAAGTCTCCTGGACCATTCTCTCTGCTGCATATGATGTGAGCAGATACACAGCCGCCGTGGATATATACTTACTATGAATGGGTAGGTGGTGAAAGATGCCGATATTCAGGATGAAGTTGTCATGACACTAGCCGAAGCGCTAAGGGAAACATTGGGCCTTGCTGATGAACACCCAAATCTGATAGTGATTGAAGGGACAACGAACGTCATTGAAGATATCAGCCGGCTGTCTTTGAATGTCAGTTCACTCATCTATGAGTATGCGAAACCAAACTTGATGGGTATGTTATCTTCGTCGCTCATTTTCACCATTCGAGACATTGATACTGTATAGTTCGCGCTGTGAACCTACAGATATCCCCAGACCTTAGAGATCGTATACAGAGCTGTCAAAACTCCTGCATTGAGCTGCGAAATAAATTTCGAGATCGAGTTTTACTAGAGATCAGAAAGGATGGTTCGTAGAATCATCATGTAGTGCAAGACATACTTGTTGGCTAACTAGAATTTATTCGGATGTACAGTACAGATAATAAAGGACTCTAAACAAGGTGGCTTTCCTTTTCCGACGTCGCTAACTTTATTTTGACATAAACTGGGCTGTTTCCAGCGGACAAGATCAAAAAATGGTTGGATGCCCCAGATACTTCGCGAACTTACAAAGATGCATTGGGAAAGCGTAAGGCTGGTACTTGCAATTGGTTTCTCGATGGGAAGTCTTTTTCCAAGTTCAAAAAGACACCTGGCTCCCTCTGGGTCAACGGAAACTGTGAGCGATAGTGACTGATATCAATGCACGGCACTGACATTCAAAACCCTTTAGCTGGTTGCGGAAAAACCGTTCTAGCGTACGCCTTCAGATTTGTACTTGTGACAGGGATATAGACTGAACATTATTTACCAGAGCCGCAATCATGGAACAAATTCTAAAATTTTGCAACGAGATGGTAAAGACGCAACCAACACAAAAAGTAGCCTACGCACGGTTCTTATTCGATGGACGGGACTCGCAAGCTGGTCTTCAGCATCACGACAAGTTCCTTTCTTCTTTAATCTCGCAGCTATCAGGTGAAGCATACTGGGACAATGGTATACCATCGACGCTAGTGGAATTTTACGACCATGGTCGCGGTGCACTTTCTGTTCAGTCACTAGAAACTGTACTTCGGCAACTCATTGCTGCATTTCATTCGGTGTACATTATCGTGGATTCCCTCGACGAATGTGTCGAACGAAAGTCACTGTTGGGATGGATTAAACGGGTCACTTCTATCGAGCGTATAGCGAACCTTCACATGCTCGTTGTGAGCCGTCCTGAGGTGGACATCCAGAATGTTCTCCAACCCCTCATGCCTTGTGTAAACTTGACTGAGGTCACGGAAGTAAATCAGGATATCTCAGCGTATATCAACTATGCAATATCACCGCTTGAGGACAAGTGGGGCGAGGAGTTGGCTGGCCACATTAAGCAGACTCTCATATCCCGTGCTGACGGAACGTATGTACCTTTTGATATACTCTAACTCAGCTAGCGGTCCTCAAATCCTCATTTTACAGTTTCCGCTGGGTATCATTGCAGATCCTTGCATTGGAGCGCTGCTCAAATCAGCACGAGATTGAAAATCAACTCAAGACCCTTCCGAAAGACTTGAATGAAACGTACGACAGAATTCTGCAAAACGTCGAGGAAAATGCCCGTGACGATGTTAAAATGTTCCTGCATTTTCTGTGTTTCGCCGCTCGTCCGATGAAACTTGCTGAGTTGGCTGAAGTTGCTACTATCGACTTTCACCCCAATGAACCTGATGCATCGCCACGCCATACGGCTTCACGTCGATACATACAGCCACGAGACGCTCTTCATAGATGCTCAGGTTTTGTTGTGGAGTCTTCGGATGGTGCGTACAATGTGCAAAGAGCCGACTGATAATCACTGATGATATACCTACTAGGACAAGTTAAGTTGGCCCACTTCTCAGTCAAGGAATATCTTCTTTCCAACCACTTGAAGATGCCCAAAAACACGGAGAAGTGCGACATATCCCATTTTCACATCGCGTCCGAGGAGCTCGCACATGCTGTCATTGGCCAAACTTGTCTGGCATATCTTCTCCAGTTCAATACATCTGAATCCCTGACTGAAGCGGTCTTGAAGTCCTCACACCTCGCACGCTACGCTGCTGAATACTGGACTGAACATGCGAAGTCTGGTGGTATTGACAACTCAGATTCATCCTCGACATTGGTGAAGTTATCCGAAAACCTCGTTACAGAGCAGGCTGCCTTTACCAATTGCGCCCGAATTTGGGACATTGACTACTACTGGATGGATCCAGATTTGACACTGACGCCTACTTACTCCGCTCTTTATTACACAGCATGGGCTGGGTTGAAAACACTTGCCCAATATCTACTTGATACACGAAAAGTGGATGTAAACGCGATAGGAGGAGAGTACGGGAGTGCACTACAGGCGGCGGTATACAAGGGACACTTAGAGATCGTCAGGCTGCTCTGTGAGCATGGCGCTGACATAAACGTGACAGGAGGAGAGTACAGGAGTGCACTCCGGGTGGCGGCATACAGCGGGAGCCTGGATGTCGTTAGGCTGCTCTGTGCGCATGGCACTGACATAAACGCGACAGGAGGACAGTACGGGATTGCACTACAGACGGCGACATACAGGCGACACTTAGAGATGGTCAGGCAGCATGGCACTGACATAAACGCGACTAGAGGACAGTACAGGAGTGCACTACAGACGGCAACATACATGGGATGGCTGGAGATCGTCAAGCTGCTCTGTGAGCACGGCGCTGACATCAACGCGACTGGAGGACAGTACGGGAGTGCACTGCTTGCGGCGATATACAACGGAAGGCTGGAGATTGTCAAGCTGCTCTGTGAGCATGGCGCTGACATAAACGCGACAGGAGGACAGTGGGGGAGTGCACTACAGACAGCGGCATTCGGGGGAGACGTAGAGATGGTCAGGCTGCTTTGTGAGCACGGCGCTGACATAAACGCGGCTGGAGGAGAGTTCGGGAGTGCACTCCAGGCAGCGGCATACAGTGGACACTTAGAGATTATCAGGCTCCTCTGTGACCACGGCGCTGACATCAATGCGACTGGAGGAAAGTATGGGAGTGCACTACAGACGGCGACATACAGGGGACACTTAGAGATGGTCAAGCTGCTCTGTGAGCATGGCGCTGACATCAACGCGACTGGAGGACAGTATGGGAGTGCACTGCTTGCGGCGATATACAACGGAAGGCTGGAGATTGTCAAGCTGCTCTGTGAGCATGGCGCTGACATAAACACGACAGGAGGACAGTGGGGGAGTGCACTACAGACAGCGGCATTCGGGGGAGACGTAGAGATGGTCAGGCTGCTTTGTGAGCACGGCGCTGACATAAACGCGGCTGGAGGAGAGTTCGGGAGTGCACTCCAGGCAGCGGCATACAGTGGACACTTAGAGATTATCAGGCTCCTCTGTGACCACGGCGCTGACATCAATGCGACTGGAGGAAAGTATGGGAGTGCACTCCAGGCGGCGGTATACAGGGGACGGCTGGAGATTGTCAGGCTGCTCTGTGAGCATGGCGCTGACATAAACGAGACAGGAGGAAAGTACGGGAGTGCACTGCTTGCGGCGATATACAACGGAAGGCTGGAGATTGTCAGGTTGCTCTGTGAGCATGGCGCTGACCCAAACGCGACAGGAGGAGAGCGCGAGAGTGCACTCCAGGCGGCGGCATTCAGGGGAGACGTAGAGATGGTCAGGCTGCTTTGTGAGTATGGCGCTGACATCAACGCAACTGGAGGACAGTACGGGAGTGCACTCCAGGCGGCGGCATACAGGGGATGGCTGGAGATTGTCAAGCTGCTCTGTGAGCATGGCGCCGACATAAACGTGACTGGAGGATTGTACGGGGGTGCCCTCCTGGCCGCGGCGGATGGCGAAGAGTTCGGGGTTGTCGAGTATCTCCTTGACCATGGAGCAGATGTAAATGTGACAGGACCATTCGGAACTGCACTCGAGATAGCGCTAAGATATGGAAACAAACGTATTGCTGACCTTCTCCAACAACATATGGCAGAGGCAGGTATCAAGTCATCTGCACCGGATCCACATCCTTCCATCACACCTGTTGTCGACGTAGAATAGAATTCGTATTCATGATACCTATATACATACCCACGGACTATATTATTTATCTTCCACGTGTTGCCTTCCTTTGAATATTGTCCGATCGTGTATTGTAGATTCAGGACTACCATTTGAGCGAGCCCCCAAAAGCACCGCTGGATATCGAAACCGGCGTGGAATCAGTTCAAAATCCATCCAGGTCGTCAAGTGAGGACTGACTCCACCGACTCCCATTGAAGAGCGATCTGAGTTGAGCTGGCCGTCCCGAAACGTATAGCGGGTCAGCGGCCTACTAACGAGTTGGGATAGAGGTGGCGGAAGGGGGAAAGCCGAGGATATATGCGCTATTTTCCAGACTCCACGAGGATCAGATATCCTCGCTGTGCTAGGCGCAACGAGAGGGCAGGGACTCAGGCAATAGAAATGAGGATCCTATAAGCGGCGTGCACCGAGATATTTCTGATACACGAGCGACGGAAGTGCCGCTTAAATTGGTGTGCGCAGCGCTCAGCGCTCCCTTTGTGTGACATAAAATTGTTTGACACAATTGACGCAGCTCGCGAACGGATAGATATCATGGGTGTGGGGCTGGTGGACATACGATTGAAAGTAACGTTGACCAATGCGTAAGATGTAGGCTTTGAAACGACAACTACGCCCTGTTCGATACGTGTTCGATAGGTGGAGCATGTGTATGGTCGGAAAATAGGAACAATGTAGGCTCAACGGCGGAGCAAGAATAAAGTAGTGCAGAACAGCATGTGTCGGGATGGAAGAGGTCGAGGGCGGAAGTGTCAACGAGATGACATAACGGTGTGGAGCTAGGGATGCAAGAAATGAGATCAATTTTTGTATTACACAGGAGTAAAATATACGTACAGAAGAAAAACATCATAGGTGGGAAGACACCGCAACGACCAGAGGGGACGTACGTGTCCAACAGTAATGTAGAACGCTGTTCAAGGTTGCATTGCGGGATAGGTGTCACTGTACAGGACAGCAGGTGGATGAGGGAGCGAAGTCGGATGAGGGTGAGCTTGAAGACGCGACAATGAGGTCAACTCGATAAATAGTAGCTGCACACTCACCTAGCAAAGGGTCCTCGGCAGTTGGGGCATATTGCGAGAGACTGTCGCGGCGACGCTTGGGCTGGACGAACTTGCATGGGATTCGATCGGGCCTGGAAGTGAAGGAGCTGGACGTGAATCAGTGTGCCGTTGTTCATGCGCGACGTGCAAAAATGTGAACAAGATGACGCCATCATCATTGTTTGTTTCTCACGAATTCGGGCTCACCTCCGACTTCAGAGTCCTGTTCTATGTTTCCCTACCTCTGTCCATAGTTCAACGTGTCTTATACTACTCAAGCTCTGCAGTCAAAATATATGTTTTCGGTTCCTTATGGCCTAGAATCTCAATAACTGATCTATGCTAATACCTCGGTTGGCTGTAAACTGTGTCTGATAATTATCAAAGGTTATTGGAATATACTTTATACACACTTGTTCGCGCATTCGCCTCCAGCAAGAATGAACACCCAACCAGCCACGTGAAGTCCTAACCGCTGACGAATTAGCTCAGGTCCGCTTCAGGACCCCCGAAAATCCCCTCAGAGGTTAGTTTCTGGAAATGAGGGTCGATATCCGGATTAATTT